>MU883940.1:0-12092 GCA_036418205.1 Ostertagia ostertagi | reverse complement strand
CAGAAAGTGTCGAGTGCAGACCATACACCACAAGTGACTACAACTATCATTTACCAAAAATCAGCTATCACTATGAACCACTACTAACCAGATTTACTTGGAGGCCGTCGTCAGTTGTGGTGTTGGTCTGCACCCGACAATTTCTGGCTTTTGAAGGGGAGGGTAAATGTGACGGTTTTCAATGTGAACCACCATAACAGCTCTGCCATCGCATTAAACGCTACGTGATTTTAGAGAAATGCTCGTGCGTCTGCGTCTCGTTTGGTAGGTCGCCCGCATTTCTTCTGCCAGTTCTTTGGACTCCATGTTCCATGTCCATGGCTATGGACTCCGTGTTCTTAGTGACGTTTATTCAAAAATCTACAAAGCAAAAAGCACTGACAATTATTGGGCAAGGCTTTCCGTTGGGCTAGTAAGACACGAAAAGCCGTACGAGTATCACAGTTTGGCATATAAAATAAATGGAGAGACAAAAAAGCGTGGAAAACATCAGTGGGACTCATACACATACAAGCAAAGGAACTACAGTATCCCGCAAATCGAAGTGGAAAACATAAGTATATAAGCACAACGAGACAATGAGTTTTGTAACTTTTGGGGCGCTCAGGAAAATCCACCGTCTCACATATGCTATGGATGCAAATCGATCTGATCGGACGGCAAAGAGAGGAAAGCGTTTTCTCAAACACGCCTGAAATGAGCGTATGTACAGGAAATGAAGGCAATGGTGGTGCCACGGGGCATCTTATTCGGTCGGCTGAAGGTGGGTGGCGCAGGTGGAGCGGAACTGTGTGCAGCACATCGTTGGCACGTGTTTCACTCGAGACAACAAGGAGCATGCCTAGAAAAGACAGAAACTGATTTTCAAATGTTTTCAAACGTATATTTTACCTCATGAGCTAACTACACTCTAAACTCAGGTATAGTTACCAATTTGTAACCCTGTTTAGCCCCTTTCCTGGACGGTTGCCCCCTCTTCATATTATTCTTCTTCGCCCTGGCGTTAGTTTCGTGCAGTCGCAGGGTCAGCTGCCTTTATCAGTCGTCCAGCACATCTTTTGCTGTGGACCGTGACTTCACTTAGGTCCTTCTTGATACGTCTTTCCACCTCTTCTTTGGGGCTCCTCGCGGTCGCTTGCCTTGCGCTTCGAAGTCCATCGCTTTCCTTATCGGGTGGTCCTGTGGCCTCCTTAGCACATGCCCATACCACTACAGGCTGTTCCCGCATCTTTAATTGGACCCTAATTCCATTGTATCACAATTTTACCCCTAATAATGTTGCTCATACGTGCAACCACGAAGGGATGATGGTCGAAGTGGCCAATATGCAATGAGACCTATAGTGGTGGTGTGTTTTTGGACGCTGACCTCGAATCTGCTTTCCTAAATCTGCCAAGTCGATTTTCCGAACGGAGTTATAAAGCAAATAGGGGGTAACGGTAGCTGACCGGACTCACGGGAAAGTAGTCGTAGGATCTTTCCCCTCCCCCCCAAGTTCGCCGCTTTGCCTTCGTGGCAACATGGTTGCGGACGGCTTCAAAACATGTTACTCGATCGACGCTTGCCTGTCACCTTACAAAGACTTTGCGGGGGAGTCACAAGTTGGGCTCTACTAACTGACGACTAGTGCACGTGGAGTCCACAAAACGCAGGTGCAATCTTCATGTTCAGGCGATAAAAATAACACAAGGGGTAATTTGTAGCCAAATCACCCTTTGGGAATCGTTCTACGACCTCTCGTCGTGAGCCCGGACCACTACCGCTGCTCTATTTTGCTTCATAACTCCGTTCAGAAAATCGATTGGCAGATTTGGAAAGCAGATTCGAGATCAGCGTCCAAAACACATCCACCGGTGTAGGTCTCATTGCATATGGCCACTTCGACCCATCACCCTTATTGATTAGGTAAATGTAGAGCTTGATTCTACTCTAAAAATGGCTTTCGCGGACGCCCATCCTTTTCTCAACTTAATAGCATTCTTTGCAAACTCACTCTCAACTTACTGTTTTGAAGCGTCCCAAATGGCCATAACGGTACCCTCTACCTGAACAGATACGCAGATATGGAACCAGACTTAGTGAGTTTTTTAAAGGCACATTTCATGATTGGGCAGGTGTCGGCTATTGAGCTCAAAACTGAATCTAGTAGTGGTAGTTCGTCCACCAGTTATGAAATCCAAAAAAACTGTTGTTAAACGTCAAAATCACTCTGCGCGCTGAGCGTATGGGCGGAGTTTCCGCCTCGCCCCTGCAAAAACCTAACTGGCTGGCTCTTGTTGATAGTATAGTGAAACACACTGAAATGCAGTAAAGATGGGACCAACCAATGAGAGCCACGCTGCGGCGAAGCGCAAACTCCGCCCATGTGGTTGGAACGTAATGTAACTGCAGAAATTTTTATCAGTTGTTCTCGCGTTCTTTCATCACGAAGTGGACCAATCTCCACATCTATTTTCATTTCGGGCACGAAGTTAAACACATTCCTAGGTCAACTAAATCATGGAAGGTGCCTTAATGGAGTGTAATCCGTACATGAAGAAAGATTTGCTCATTTTTACGAAGCCACAAAACTAAACTCAGGAGTGCCTTCCTTAGAGACATTCGGTCTATGGGACTTCTCTTGAAGTTTAAAATGGTGTTTGGGGGGTGAATCGCATTTATCTTTGGCTTTCCAGGCTCCGACGAAGGCGATACGGCCGAAACGTTAGCCGAGTAAAACGTTCATAATATCTTGGTTGCGGCTCAAGAAACCTCGCTGAAAGTAACTCTCGCAATGCCAAGATTGACCGAGAGTCGAACATGGACTCTGTTAAACTCAGGAGTATTCTCAAAAATACCGTACTGACCTTCCACATCTGCTCGCCCATCACCTGGTTGTGCTTGTCGGCCCATTCTCTCACCTTGCCCAAATAATCGGCAAAGTATCCCTCACAAACCATCAGATCAGTATGACCATCTCCACATCCTGAAATCGAGGTCGCAATAAGGCTAATATTTTCGCAAAAAAAAACGCTGAACAATATACCGTTGTCCAGAATTCTTGCGACATCAGGTGCAAGAGTTTTGGACAGCACAAGCGGTACTCCGGGAGTTACGGTGACATTGGCTGCGGAGGTAGTGGGCACCTCTTCAGGTGTCAGTGTCGAAGTTGTGGGTACGACTTCAGCCGAGGGCTCAGTAACTTCAAGCACAGTTTCATTTCCAGCAAGCTCTCCAGCAGTAGCTGAAATGATTTTATCCAGAAAATTTCCTGTGCAGCAAATGTTGCTCATGCTTAGCGCTTTCCGACTGCCCGAGGTTACCTTCCAGCTTACTACTTTTCACGATTTCGACTAACAACTTCTAATGACTCATCTCTTACGAATTAAGTCATTATCAAGGCCAAGGCCACACCCCTTTCACTAAAGGAATCCTCCACGGAAAAAGCTCCGCCCTCATTACCACAGAAAACGATACCTTAAAGGAATCTTCCACGGAAAGAGTGATCATTTTGTCTTGTGTGTAGGATTAGTATTATCGAAACTAAACGCTTATGTTCGTTTTGCTTATGCTTATTATGCTTATGAGGCTAGGGGCAGGCTGAGGTATCGCCCCATAAGGCATACGCTGTGCGAAGGAGTAGGTACTCTCTCTTCTCTCTAAGCGGTGAAAGAGGCGTGGCAGCTTTTTTTGGCACGGAAGATTCCGCTCTTAAAACTCAAAGATTCCACAAACCCGGTATCGCGCTTTGTGTTCGATGAATTTCGCCCCTTGTAGTGAGCGTGCGCGTACGCACATACGATAATCAGTGGACGGCCGCAGGCTGTATTAGTATGACAACCATTGCGCTCGATTCCATGAAGTGAGCAATCACGACAATTACTCTGGAAATGCGTCTTACCTTCAAAATATGTTCTCGGTTAATTTACAATCGTGTGCTCTAGGAACAATACATCTTGAGTTTTAAATGATATATAAGTTTTCTTCAGAGTCGAATGCAATAACTGACTGAGGATATGCTACCGAGCAGTGTTAAACCTAATTTTCTCAATTTTCAAGAAGGGCACGCATAACTCGTACTGACGCGTCCGGTTCAAGAAGTGACTGAACAGTGAGCAGATATAACTGAACGCTGGTGAATCCGCTTCGGTTCGGACGAGACTTCGGTCTCACAACGACACATCTCCTCCCTCCCTCTTAAACGGCAAAAGGCAACGGGATAGTCCCTTGGCTAAAGCGCAACGTGCCCCGTTTTTTCTACTTTTTCAAGTAATTTACAATCTCATGGGAACCAACTAGCTCACCTTGCAAACCGCTAAGAAAAAAACTAAACCTAGGTGGTCCTACACGCGAATTCGTTCCTGGATTGTGAATGCTTTTAAAGTACACCAATGATGGAACGCGATGAAAGTTTCACATGAATACCAGCTCTATTCTTTGCGAACTCGTTTGTGTATCTCAATCTGGTTATGGGAATTCGAGCTCCAAGTCCACTAGATTTATCATACTCAATTGGAGTCAACTGAAGTCTCAAATAGTTGGATGGTGGGCTCGATAACGGCCGACTATATTTATAGGAGACTTCCAAATGTTTGTTGTTGATTGTCTTGTTTTCTTCCTCTTTCACATTTTTCCTTTTCTCAAGCAGCGGTAACTATTAATTTTGAATTCCAAGCGGTATGCGACATTTTTGTAATAAGGTTGAGGCAAAGCTTATTTTCGTCTATGCTCAGGATTCGTTCACGATTCTGCTACAGCCGCTGTAGTATCCAACCTTTAATATTTGGCAATGACTCGCACAACTGACGGTTGCAAGTACAGCTTATCAACAAGCCCTATTAAGATAGTGTTTCACCCTGTACACCTGTTCCACTCGCTTTTCGTGCGATTAACATACTCAATCATCAGACATGGGGTCATGGAGATCCGCGTTCCAGAGCGAGTAGCTGCGAACTGCCTAGTTGATCCGGCCTGCGCGGGCCTATCGCATCAAGTCAAATAAGCAATGATTGTACGAGTACATTATCGAAAGAGAAGAAAAAAGAGAATTAAAAGAGAGAAAAGAAGATTGATCAGAGGAAAAGAGGATTTGTTCAGAGAAAAAAAAACTATAAGAAAAACACGCCTACTGTTATAAGAAAAAGGAACACAGAAGTGAGGAACATTTTCTTCGCTGCATTTCCAACACTACTCAGATCAGCTATGGATGGCAAGTTCGGTTGGATACCGGCTATCGGCCTGCTGTCAGAGGCGTGCTGCTGTTCGCTTCCGTCCTTGCACACCGCAGCCGAGTGAACCGTATCGCTTTGGCGCGCTTCGGCGTACCCGGGTCAAAGTGTATGCAATTTCGATTTGATGCGGTACTGTTAGAGGGTGCTGTTGTCGCTTCCGTTGCACCACCGCCATGTGAATATCGTGACACGCTTTCGGGTACCCGACAAAAGGCCCGTCGCGCGACGAGAAGACAGAAACGCAGGCGGGCCAAAGGACGAGTCGCAGCGCGTACTGCTGTGATTTCGCGTCAAGTTGAATAGAATTTGCTACAGTACTTCCATCATACTCCATGCTCTGCAACTCGTCCGCCTGACCAGTCTGCGTCTCTGCCTTCCCTCTCGCGCGACGGGCCTCCTGTCGGGTACCCCCGCTTTCATAGTGCACACTACGGGCCGCGAGAAATCATGCATTATGAGCCACATCACGACGTCGTGACCTACTTTTTACTCGCCATCGAAATCTTCCTCTACTGACTTATATACCGCAAATTCTTTGCTACCTACTGGAATTTTATTCCCCTTTCTCTCTCCCATTCCTCATTCTCTCACCTTTAGTTCCGTAGATGGCTATAGGGCTGGGAGGACTACAATCTAACACAAACCCTTTCAGACCGCCTCCATTTCAGGTCCAAGCACTTCGGTGGGTGAAGACAGAAATTGTCAACTTTGGTGGTGATCCAAATCGGATCACTCTAGCTGGACAAGGAGACGGTGGTTGTGCAGTTTGTGCACACACGCTGAGCCCTATGAGTCAAAGTGAGCTTAGAACATTATCCCTCATTTAGTACCTCTTTTTGTGCCAAGACTGTATTTAACCTGTAATTGATTGGCTCGGCTATGGGCCGATGTCAGACTTTGCGAATCGCGCGATTCGCTAGCGTCCGCGGTCGCGTTGCGGTACCAGCCAATTGAGTGATTCACTGGCCGCGACGCGACCGCAGACGCTAGCGAATCGCTCGATTCGCAAAGTCTGACATCGGTCATAACGACACAATCAGTTTGAGTAGAGAAATCGACTATTTACAGACCTTTTCAACCAAGCTATCGTACAAAGTGGACCCCTTCAAAGTTGTTACTCTCCCGATCTGGCTTCGACCGTATCACCGCAAACAACACAGATGCCAGTGCTACAGTATGATGCTGGGGCACCGTATAACCAAGGATCGCCGGGATATAACAATCAAGGAAATCAACAGCAAATGCCCCTGAATCAGGGTTCGATCCGCAATGACCCTGGTAGTTCATATAATGCCGGTAACATTATGTACGATGTGTCGGATCCTAGTCAACAGCTTGCCCAACAGGTACTGGGGGGAAAAGGAAGTGAGTTTTCGTGGGAAAACTACTTGGTTTTGATAAGAGATTCGGCCCTAGACCCTGCGCGCGATTGAGAGTCGCAAACTCGCTACCTAAGCCACCGTCACCTAACTCCTGAAACAGCGGTCAGACTTTCGAAGAGATTCTGTAAATATTTATCCGACATCAACTCCAAGAACTCGGTTCAAATAATCGCTCGCCTAATGGTCTTTTACAACTCAGTGACTTTACAAGTAAGAATGTACCTCTGATTTTCTTCCGCATTCTATCAGAGATTCTGTAGAGTCTCTTAACTAATATCTGCCACTCGCACCTGTAAAGGTCAATCTAACTTACCCTCCGCTAGGAAGGTTTTCAAACACGCGCAACTTTCTGGATAGGAGTGTCTGTAGCGATTCAACCCTCAAAAGAGCGCCAGGGGCTTAGGACAATGGGTGGTGCATCATACTTTTGTTGAGTTAGCCCACGTGCCGACTGCTTAGTAGCCTGTGGGCCTCGCCACCTGTAATACTCTCTTGTTCACTGTCCACCCCCGTTCTCTCGCCCACATTGTCCTTCCCCAGAATTTCCCTTCACCGCCTAGAGCAGAAGGTTTTTATCAGGCGCTCGATAGTTTTTTCGTTTTTTTCTCACGACGAAATCATCACGTAGCATCTGATCCATAATTGACCCAGATCACCCCAATTTTACGTTCGCGGACTGTGCCTTTAATGCTACCTTCTACTCAGACGACAACCGCTTCCTGGATGATAGTGCGTGATGATGCATTTCTGCCGGATTCCATCGAAAATCTTGCCGCACGCCGTCCACGAATTCCGATTATAATCGGCACTGTGCAGGACGAGAATGCGGACTACGGTAATTAGATTTCTGTGTGGTCTGAATCGAATAACATTTTCTTGATTTCCTTCAGCTTTCAAACTTATTTCAACTGGTGAGTCAAACGAAAGTCAAGGTGAAATGTTCAACAACTGGATGTTGGATTTTGCCCGTCAGAATCGACTCGATCCAAACACTGCCAACCAGGTATGTTTCCTAGTTGGCAGGACAGACAGACAGACAGACAGACAGACAGACAGACAGACAGACAGACAGACAGACAGACAGACAGACAGACAGACAGACAGACAGACAGACAGACAGACAGACAGACAGACAGACAGACAGACAGACAGACAGACAGACAGACAGACAGACAGACAGACAGACAGACAGAAGACAGACAGACAGAGAGACAGACAGACAGACAGACAGACAGAACAGAACATAAAAAAACAAATATGATTAAGAATGATAAAAAAAGACGAGCAGCGGAGACATACACATGCGAAGCAGACAGACAGACATTATACGAAAGACAACGAAGGATACAGACAGACAGACAGACAGACAGACAGACAGACAGACAGACAGACAGACAGACAGACAGACAGACAGACAGACAGACAGACAGACAGACAGACAGACAGACAGACACAGACAGACAGACAGACAGACAGACAGACAGACAGACAGACAGACAGACAGACAGACAGACAGACAGACAGACAGACAGACAGACAGACAGACAGACAGAAAGACAACAGAACAAAAAACAAAATGATAGAATGATAAAAAAAAGAGAAAAAGACCGAGCACGGAGGCACGACGCAAGCAACAGACAGACAGACAGACAGACAGACAGACAGACAGACAGACAGACAGACAGACAGACAGACAGACAGACAGACAGACAGACAGACAGACAGACAGACAGACAGACAGACAGACAGACAGACAGACAGACAGACAGACAGACAGACAGACAGACAGACAGACAGACAGACAGACAGACAGACAGACAGACAGACAGACAGACAGACAGACAGACAGACAGACAGACAGACAGACAGACAGACAGACAGACAGACAGACAGACAGACAGACAGACAGACAGACAGACAGACAGACAGACAGACAGACAGACAGACAGACAGACAGACAGACAGACAGACAGACAGACAGACAGACAGACAGACAAAAGACGTACAGACATACAACACAGAACTCGGACTAAAATTTTTCAATTAAGGTTTCTCAAATCATTTCACAAAACTACAATGTTACTCCAAGTGGGCCGTTGTACGATGCAAGGTAAATCTCTTCATGCTGCCACTGTTGGTTTACTCAGTTCTTTCCACTGTTCCCTACCGTGTAGCGATCCAATTAAATAGGAAAAATCTCTATAATCGTAATACCTTTCCTGAACTCTCTGTTGCTCGAAATTTTGAAGTTAAACGTGTTGTTAGCACGGCGCAGGCAACGTCATTATACCTGAAGCGTTTGCGCGAATTATTGCGGATCACCACGCAAAAGTAACGCGCGCGAAATCACATTTCCCACGAATGGGCAAGCCTGACTTTTTACAGGGCTTCAACCTGGCAGCACTAATCCTTATTTTTTACTTACGGAGTGACTGACTGTTGCTGATTTTTAGCACATCAGCGCCGCAGTTCAATTATAATGGCAATCAGATGCTGAACAATGGATACCAGCCAATGGTGCAAGTTTTATCGGAAACACACAATCAGTAATCCGAACAGGAATGTGAATGTCAGTCCAAGTGCTGGTTGCGTGGCCATGCAACCAAAATTTCCCTATGGAGGACAAGTTTCCTGTGAACAAACGACCAGAACGGCTCTATGGCAACCTAGTCGGAGGATATCGGAATACTGCTGGCGTATACCCTGCTCAGAACTCTGGTAATACTTACCAGAACAACGGCTACTCTGGTCAGAGCAATGGCTACGGTAATCAAAATGTCGGCTACAGTAACCAAAACAATGGGTACGGTAACCAGAATGGAGGATACAGCCAAGGCCAGCCCGTTGCCTACGGCCCCGTTAATGGTCAAGGCAGCAATCAGTACCCTGTGCCAGGATCGGCTAACGAGTTCGGCCTGCAGTATGATCAAAATGTGAGTTTGCGAGATGCATTGAAAGAAACTTTCGTTGTCGCAAAACCGTGGCAGCGTGTAATAGGACGCGCGCGGTCGCAGCGCGGCCTCAACGCCCCGCGACCGCACGCGTCCCTCTGGGTTTTGATGTTCATTATCCTTGTCCGATAGCATTACCTTCAACCCTTTTTGGTTTCAGAGCGGGTCTAATACTCAATCGGTGGCCAATAATCCGCAAACTATAGCGTCTCTGAAGTCCATCTCTCAGGCTAGTTTACCGAGTGGGATTTGAGCAGATTAATCAATAATCGATCCATTTTAGATATCGTCCGATGCGGGTACCGTGTCTCAGACGGCCACTGAAATCGATTCGTTCATGCAAAATGGCAATCAATATGTCAGAGTGTATCAGTTCACACATGTTAGTGATCTTGGACGGCAAAATTGCCCGATACAGTCATGGAAACGTGAAGTCACCGCCGTTCACATACCTTATATTATTTGGGGGCTAAAGGCAACTTTCGTTTGAACTCCAAAATACTTTTAGAAATCTAAATGATGTAGGGGCAATTCCTGAGGCACTGGTGTCATTTACTCACTTAGTTAACCCCCAGTCACTTTAGAGTCTAGTTTCCCGGATCAGTGGAAAATATAATAATAGGATGAGTATTTCTATCGAATTGGATTTTCTCATTCCCTATTCTACAATGGAACTCAAAAATAGTTGAAAAAAGTTGAATAAAGGAATAGTATGAGTAAGAAGTAGTTAAGAAGCATTTGATAGCTAGTCAAAGCAATAGTGTATGTGAAATGTTGGAAGATTGCCAAGTAAAACTGTTTTTTCAGCCGTTTACAAGGGCCAAGATATGATATTCTTGTTCATGAGTGAGACGATCTGGAGCTCAGGGAATAGTGCTGCTCCAACAACGGACGACTTCCGTATGGCCGATCAAATGGGTGAAAAATGGACGCAATTCGCTAAGGAGGGGTGAGCTATGTATCGAAAGAGATCGTAAAGTCGTTGCCGATCTTCACTTCGTGAACGAAAGCTTTGTAGATAGATAGTCTCCTTGCATTTTAATCACAACAGATGTACCGTAGCGGCTCAGACGGGTACCTGATAGGAGGCCTGCCGCGCGGCGAGAAGGCAGGGACGCAGACGGATCAGCGGACGAGTCGCAGCGCGTACTGTAGCTAATTAGCGTTACGCTTGAATCTAATGTACATCACAAAGTATGCGCTGCGACTCGTCCGCCGACCGGTCTGCGTCTCTGCCTTCTCGCCGCGCGACAGGCCTGTTGTCGGATACCTCGGTACAAGACTTAGTGAGTCGCTGCGACGTCGTCGCAAACGGAATGCCAGCGGCGCCAGTTTTCTCCGATAATCAATCCATTTTGACGTAGATATGCAACCCGCTAGGCTATGGACGCGTTCACCGAATGGGACAAGGTTTATCTTTTTAAGACAGTGTGAGCCAGGTCGCCATTTTCATCGCGATTGCGTCCAGTGTCGGCTTTACTTTGAGTAAAGATGAACGGGGGGGTCATGTTTGAGATTTTTGGAAAGACTCGTGGTGGTGTGGTAAGGGGTTTGCGTTGTTCTATCCCTCCCCCTGCCCTCTCTTCCTCCCCTTCCCCCCGCGATGACAGTTTCAGAGAAAACGTGGAAATATTTCACGGCAAGCTTGAGTACGTAACAGGTACTCATAATCAAATATTTACTATGAAACAGCAGTGGTGGTGAGGCTGGTGATGAAGAGGCAAATTGGGTAGGGAACCCGCCCCGCACGTGATGCTAACTTACACTCAAAGCACGGGTCGCGATTAGATCCTTAGAGAAATTCTCTTTCGAGTGAGGTAGCAGGACCTCTAACACTCTGGGTGTTGATACTGTTGCGTCTTAGGGCTCGACAAAAAATTAATGCCATCACTTAACCGCTGCGACCGCTGCCACTCTCATTAATTCCGCAACACGCGCTCTCTGCGCACTCTCGTACAACGTGCTCTCCTGCGTTCCCCCTTTCGCACAGCGCTGCGTTTCTATCGTACCACGATCGGCTTCACAAATGAAACTGTAGTGTATTTCATGATGATTTTTGCTTTTTTTCCTCCACTAAGACCAACTTTGCACTTCTTTTCTTATTTTTGATCAAAACAATACACACCCACTCGACTGCGACCCATGCCTTTAAGGAAGAACGCTACACACCCACTTGCCAAAAACTTTGCCAGAACTGTTTTATTACGTTTTTTTATGACATAGAATATGATTGATCTTCTTGTTATTTTAGCCAAGTATCGAGTTGGCAGCCGTCCAACCCCCAAGACTACAGCTATTGCAACTTGAACCGACAACCGACTGTACAGAGCGGATATGCACAGCAAGCACGAAATGTATTCAATAACCAAGTGGATCCTATCGTACAGCAGGTAAGGTGTCATGACCACAACGGTTGCAATCGTTAATAGCGGAATGTGAACTTGTTCGAATCGCCTATTCCCACAGTGCTCTGAAAAGACACGCTGTTTCCAGCGGCGAAACATGTCGCAATTGCAGACATAGCGATATACCTGACATTAGGTTGCATC
>MU883939.1:0-12885 GCA_036418205.1 Ostertagia ostertagi | reverse complement strand
CGTAACTACGAATGTACAACTGGAAGCGGAATGCGTGTTCGGATTGCTTTGAAATTTTGTTGGTCCATTTTACATCAGAAACGCTTTCGACAATCGAGTAAATTAGCGATTTCAGATTTTAGAAACAGAAAATTTGCAAATTCAAATTCATACAAAGTTGACCAATTTGTGAAAAGCTAAGGAAGCTAAGCCCGTTCGAAGTGCTAAATGTAAGTTCATGGTTCAACAGTGTGTTGTATTGCAACCACGATCGCTTTCTACACCCCAAACTGTCTCTTATTGTCCCCTAGTTCGGGTTTGGAAATGATTGCAAGGAGGGGGAAGGTAGTACCTAAAATGAAAATTCCCCAACGCTCTCCCAACAGGGGTAACATTGCGCGCTGAGTCATCTAAGCCTAGTTCCTCCGGAAACGAAACTAATCGTACGCAAGCTTCTCTATAAATTAATTCAAATTCCGTAGCTTATTGGTAAAATGGGGAATGTTGAAAGAAAACCGGAATATGATCATTGAATGTCGTAGCACACTGATCTCGTAAATTGGTTGAATTTGGTTTCAAAATTCAACGGCGTTTCACTGTCAACATGCCTTGCAGCCACGGTCGCATAAAGTCTACCAGTATCTTCTACCTTTTGGCGCAAGGAGGATTGTAAGGAAGAGGAAGGTCTGAAATTGAAAATTCCCAACGCTACCGCAACAAAGGTTAAATTGCGCGCTGAGCCATCGAAGCATAGTTCCTCCAAAGCTAAGCTAATCGTTAGTTAATTTTCTCTATAAATTAATCCAAATCCCATAGGTAAATGAAAAAAAAACTGATATTCACTGAACGTCGTAGCGCACTCTTTTCGTGAATCACTCGTAGTTCAAGAATACGATGGCAATTTTGGAAAGACAAGTGATAGGGGAAAAGGTATTAGGAAAGGCTAATGGGCAACGCTGCGATAATTTCTAAATTATCGCAAGGTTAAAAAATAGCGTTATATTGGTACTTTGCTCAAGGAAATTCTCCAGCAGAATGAATCCGAATAGGAAATTAGCACGTCCCCTGTAGCTGAATTTTCAGAGTTGTATTTTCTTTACTCTCATATCTCTGAAAAAAAGATAGACTTGATAATCAATACTGCTCATGAGAGCGATTTGTTGGAGCGAGGTCAGCGCTCAGCACAGCTAATTAAGCAAGGTCCACCCAGAGGCAGGTTAGAGGGTGGTGCGAGATAACACGGCGAGGAGGTGTGAAAGGTCAATCCTGACTAAGTTCCCTCGCCACCTATTGTACTACGGCGAGTGATCAGACGATCGGTGGGCGGAGATCGCCGAACTCGCCAACTTTGAGCCATGCTAGATCTCAGAGGTCAAATCTTTCGATGCCGATTGCGTGTCTGTCCGCACCCTCAAGAGATTCACCGCTCTCCCCACTAGGCGATTTCTCCCTTCTTCGACCTTCGTTCTTTCCGTGCAATCCTCCTTTAAGCGCAGGATACAGGCAAAAGGAGTTGACTCATTAACACGTGCACATTTACTTAATAGCGAAAAAAGGATGTTACAGAAGCGCCAGCTGTTGACGCCGCATAAAAGGGGACTGTCGTATACAAGTCGCTTCTGCTTTCTGCTTTCTACTTCAGCCTTCCTATTCTTTTTCCTTGCTTCATTTTGTAGCCCATCGATAAGTAGTGTTGAATTGAAGTTTTGTGGAAGCAGTAAAAAATAGCTTGAGACAGAAGTCCCGTCCTAGTATCAGGGCGAGACGGAGAACAGATTTCGTACCCCGTTTGAAGGTTTTAGACCTTTCCCTTCCTTTCTTCTTTACTGCTACATCTCTCAGCAGCATATTTTCACTCCCAGCTACCATTAGATGCTGCGATCTGTTTTTTAAGGGACCGATCACCATAATTTCTAGGTATTGTGAAGGGTGTGAGGTGCTCGATGGCGTCCGCTAAAAAATTAGAAACGCAATAAAACTTTTTTCAAAGATCCTCTTTTGTTTGGTTCGTGTTGATTTTTTGCTTCACACGGGCAGATTGAGAAACGATCGTAGCCGGTTCTGACAACGCGTTTGATAGCATTAGCATTTCTGTTGCTCCATCGAGTGGCTCCTCCATTGTGGCTGCTGCTGAAACACCGCTCGTCTCAACCTTTTTGTGAAAGCCGCCACATCTCGCTTTCTGGCAGGCTACTGTTGTGTTAGCACATACTCCCCAGTATGGCTTCTTATCGTAATCGTTTTCTCGTCTGAATATCATATATCTGGCCACAAAAACACTGCCTATGAATGCACACACCTTGTCCCTACTCGCACTCCGCTCAGGTGAAACTCGGCGGCAAAGACACTTTTGATACCACCCGCCCACGCTTTACGGCTGTCCACGAAACGAATCTCCTCACAAGCCAAAGCAAGAAAAGTTGTGCCTTGCCTCAAAACCTTTCAAAAAAAAAAAAAAACGATCTTGCTGCTCCCATTTCACTATAGAAGTCTTCAACAAGTGGCGAAAGTCAAAGGAAGGCCATTGGCAGTGATTCCGAAAATGAGCAAAAAACGGACTGAAGACTTGCCATGAACATATTACCACAACTCTGAAGTATTGATCTTGTGCATTGGGACCCTGGGAGAAGCAAGCAGTAGCGGTCAAAAGTTTGGGAACTTTTTTCTGACCTAGCGTAGCCAGTAGACAACAAAATTGTCCGGACTTCACTTGTTACATAGAAAATCAACTGCATAATACGATGTGATTTTTCGTTTTTGAAAGTAGAATATTGCAATTGGAAATTATTTTTTATAAAGAAGCATGCCCGTCCAAAATTGAATCTCCCCAATTCCAATCTAATTAAACAAAGTTTAAATCTCATGAAGATCAGAAATTGCTGTCTAGCTCTGAAGTTCTATGCTACACGTTACAATCGATATTGAATGATTTGACCATTATTTGGGACTTTATATGGAACCTACCTCGTGAATTTCAATTTCACATTGGTGTATCCAGGCCCTTACTTGTAAGTGGATTGCATGATTTTTAGCTTCTTTTTTGTTGTTGCAGAACTCAATTAGCTCAGATTCAACTTGGTCTTTAATCTAACAGCTTTTTTTCCCTTTTTAGGTGTTTAATTGTTTAGGAGGCGCCATAAGAGTAAGGCCCGCACGAATCAATGTTGCAATTCGAACCATATTTTCGGCTAGTTCGACTTATGACATAGGACCATTGTATGTAAGACTCATCCTGTGTGATTACTGCCAGTCCACAGTCTCGATACTAAGTGGAAACAGAATGGCCGGGCACATCGTCACCCGACTAACGCATGACCATTCTTCACGCCAGGGCCAACCGCCGTTCCAAACTGTTCGAACGGGGGGGGGTCCGATTTGTCTCTGTAGGGAGCAGTGTCCATTGACATTCTGTTGTCGCGGTTTGTTCATCAGGTCCTGGCGCAGCATAGTGCGGGTGCGATAAAAGTTCCGAATCGGTTATATACCCCGCTATTTTTGGGAAAAAGTGGGTGGGAGTCGGGTCCTTAGTAGTTTGGCTGTTCAACTGTTCGAAATACTATAGAAGAGGGAGAGGTCGGGGGGGAAGGCTGGTTGTATTGGGGGGTCGCAACTGTGTGTTGGGAGGGGTCGCAACTGGACCTCTCGAGAGAGGGGGGGGGTCGCAAAAATCCCGAAAATGTTCGAACGTGACGGTTGACCCTGCTTCCATGTCCTTCGTATATGGGCTTTACTACCTCGAAAAGGTTCCACTGACCAGCACACTTGATAGGAATATAACCATTAATTTCAAGGCAGCAATTTCAGTTTCCGTTGAGGACACAAGCAATTTTTACCTCTCGCCAGTCCTGGTACCGATATGGCCAGAGCCATTTGGGCATCCTGCCTACAAGCCGCCACAACGACTTGTTGGGGATTCTTCCATAATATTTCTATTTCCCAGCCGGATGCTGACGCACATCGAGCTTCTATTGACCGACCGGAAAAAAAACCAAAAAACTAGTTCCTTTGTTGGGGATGTCAGTTGGACGGGATATGCCAACCGCCGTTTGAAGTAGAACATCATTCTCATTATGCTTGCTTGGCTCCAACAATGCTAGAAACCCTGGATAATAATGCTTCCGTAGAGTTTTAACTAATGGTAAGGAGAAACAATTTCGATTTCGCATTTTCGAGTTCAGGATAAAAACCGCTTTTCCTATGAAAGTAATGTTTTTTGTAGCATGTATTCATTGTCAAATGTGCATAAGACACTTAATAATTAAGCCGAATTAGCACAAAATATGCAACCATTAAACGTTAGAATCGGTAAGTGTTTGTAGGAACAAAAATTTTCCAACTTTTGACGCGCGATGTTTCAAAGTATTTGGGTCAATTATGACCTGATTTCGGGAATGCTGTAAGTTTGTCTCATTCGGAACGATATTTTTGGGTATGCACACTAAAAATTGAGGAGCAAGTATTGTCTGGTGACTGACTTTGCATGAAGGTAAATATAATGAAAAGGTTTCCCCAACCACTGTACGGTTTTGCATTTGAGCCCCATATCAGCAACTACATACTTTTTAATCGGGTTACGGAATTTTTAACTGTAAGATGGTCAGATTCGAATCCCTTTGAAGCTTTCCACGGCGGTGTAGACATTGGCAAAATTCATGGTGAGAATGGCCCCAATAGTAATTATCGAGAAAATTTTGGAGTAGTTCGATTATGTCGACATTTTTCTCATGCTCTCCGATCTTCTCTGTGTCCAATATCCTGCAAAGGTCTGAAAGTCAACATAACGGTGGTAGCTGAAAAAATTTCCCTATAACTTTGTTTTGTTAGTCTTCCATTATCCTTTCAGTCATGGTTTTCAAGTTTCCCTATTTAACTTTTGTTTGAGTCTCCAGATTCCTTCAGCATGTCAAGGGCTCTGTTGAAGATTTCTGCAAAAAAAACCAGGGGAACTTTCGAGAACATTCGCGAGCATTTATCTTCCAGAGCCATAACTTACTTCAACTAGTCAAATTTGAAAAGTTAGCACAGGCCCGAGACCGCCGAGAGGACCTCCTTCGCTGCCATGGCGCTCTTACGACATTATAGTCCCTTTCAGGGACGATTTCGTACAAAAATGAAATGAGATTCGTAAATCACAAGCTTTTTGCATTCAATAATTGTAAAAGTGCATAGCTTCCAACTTACCGTTCATTTGTTATTATTGTTATTATACGGGATTTTTTTTCTTGAGAGCAACTGTAGTTGAAGCGCGCGCAACAACTGGGCCCACTCTGGGATGCGCCGTGTGCTTCACATCCCTTCAGATTCGAGGACTCACTTGAAAGATAAAATATCCGTCGGAAAACGTGCGAATTTCGGATTCTTTGACCTATCACAATAAATCGCTGAGGCTAGGCATGAGGCTATTTTTAAATTATTACGCGGGCATTTCCTCAACGCACGGTTGACCCTCGTCCGCTTCAGTCCCATTACTCAACTTTTAGCTTTGCATTTTGCCCAATGCAGCACATAATTTTCCATCTCTGAGTCCATGTGGATTACCAGCTATTACTCACCATCAACTATTGGAAACGCCATTTTGAAGCAGTTTGTTTCAGCATGGAAGGTCATCCCGAAGATCCGTTCGCCGAAGAAAGGAAGCATTGAGCGACAATTCGGACGTTTTATGATCTTTGTTTACTCGAACTACTTTTACTCTTTATTAGATAAAATCTGCTAACCATAAGTTCGTGCATGTATGCTGTGTGTTGTTGTTTGATTTGAGATTGGTAACTCCCCTTGCTCAGCCCAAATGAGAAGGAAGTCCGGAAATGGTGATTTGTTTCATGGTTCCAGCCCGCTATGTATAAAATTGTGACGTAAGAATCGCAGAAGCGCTATGTTTTTCTTTTGCAAGCAAAAATTGTTGCTAAGCGCGACGTGCGAGATTGGAAGGAATTTGAAGCAGCGATGGAAGGGAAAACTAACTATAGGGCGCAATGTGGCTCGGGGGGGGGGACAGTCACCGCGCGCTTCATATTAGTTTATACTTTTTGCAAAATTTTCACGACTCTCTTCACAACTATTATTTTCCTAAAAAAAAGCAGAAGCGACCAGCGGCGAGGGAAAAAGATATACGCACGCTGAACAGGCAAATTTTCGTCCAGCGCGCTTTACTCATCACATGTAATTTTTCACAGATACCCCGAATACAAGTACGACCCATCACAAACTTCACGTTAATGTACAATACCGCTCACAGAATGTGAAAAAATGACGGTGATTGACAGTCGCGACTGTGAAAGACCGTCGCACTACCATAACTCCGCTGAAAGCGAATGAAACGGAAAAATTCAAACTCCTATAGATACGTCTCCTCACACGAGAGTTCCAGGATGTGTTATGGGTCGGGATCGGCTTAAGTAGGTCACCAGCTTTACCTTTTAAGCTGGGGCAAAATCCAATTCTGACCTCAAGGTAGAACACCATTCGTTAGATCCCATGTTTATGTGCACAGTAGTCTACCGCTCGCACACTCCTCCTTTTTTGATGCATTTTTATCCATGTTTCACAGTCGTTCCCGATGCGAACGAGCCCTTCAATTTTACGACATTTCCAAATTTTGAAAGCGTATTTCATCAAAGTCTGGAGGAAATACGACGAAACGGCTACAAGATCTTGAACTAGGTATGTAACTGCGCAACAACTTTGTTGTTTATTGGAATGCAGCAAAGCGGTTCTTACATAATTTAGCTCTGAATATCGGTATACGTCAAATTCTTCGAGCACAATCACTTTTCTTTTCTTTCCGAAATTGCGCTTAAGCGAAATGTATGACCAACGATTCGAATGGTTATTCCAAGAATATGACCTATTGTGCCGTATAATGGCAATAATGGCTTATGAACAAACGTTAAGGTAAACTAGATAAGAGACAATACCTCACCCTTTGAAAAAAATTTACGGACAGAGAATACAGAACTAGTGTTGAAATTCATACAGTTGTACTCGGCGCGATGAATGCTATCCGATGATATATAAGTTATTACCCAAAGACTACTTTGTTTTTACTCGTTTTTTTCCTTCGTGATCGCTAGCCAATGACCAATCGCTAGCTGACCTCGTAATTACCCTACGCTGCGGAGGGTCAATGCCTCGCGGTGTTATCACTTCTCTTCGAGGCACACTCTAGCTATTGAATACCGTTAAGCGTTGGTTTTCTGGAGTCCGTTCACTTTTCCTTTCCGAAATCACGCCGAACCTGTGAAACGGCTGCGAGCTCATTAAACACCTCACTTGTTTGCCTTCATTCCTATTAGGTTGTTTGTGGCATCATTTTCTTCCTCTCGCTTCTCGTAACTTCATTCCTTAGGTTCTTTATTGGTCAGTCACTGTATCCAAGTCTCTATTCATTTCATTTGAACAATTTGAAAATATTATATGATAAAATACAAAGAATGGAGTATTCGAGATCATTCATTCCTTTTTCCGAATGCGCCGCTTTTTCAATTTCATGTCAGAAGAATTTTAGCAGCATTTCATAGTGTCTTGGTCCATGCTTTGAATTGGGGTTAGCATAGTGATTTTCAGAGGTTTCATTTTTCGATACGAATAACGTACAAATGCCAGTTCGGCCGTTCTTGGCAACACATCTCATCAACGTCCTAGT
The DNA here is from genome assembly GCA_036418205.1 of Ostertagia ostertagi. Lineage (NCBI taxonomy): Eukaryota > Metazoa > Nematoda > Chromadorea > Rhabditida > Trichostrongylidae > Ostertagia > Ostertagia ostertagi. The sequence continues at coordinate 5,261 of MU883939.1, read as the reverse complement.
TGACCCAATGGATCAGGCCGAACGATCGCTGTCCGCGCGCGCACGATACACAGGGGTTCGAATCCTCGGCAAAACGCAACGTTTGCAAACACAGTTTGGTAGCGAGTGATGTGGTTCTTCACCGTTCTAGCAGTCTCTTCACGCGATGGGAGCGTCCGGCTATATCAGCTTGGGATAATTGTCCCTTCCTTTCAGTGCTCTATGCTTTGGGAAACTGAATTGACTCTGCTCAGCATTTCAAGCAAGAGGGTGTCTCGAAGAGAGGTGATAACACCGCGAGGCATTGGCCGTGCATATGTCCAGAGCGCAGGCTAATTACGAGGTCAACGAGCAATTGGTCGCAATGGCCAGTTATAAAAAGAATAAGAGAGCGTAGTCGAGAAAAAAAATCAAGTTTTCGAGAAGTAAAGTGTATATTGTCAAGTGCAACTCACCGTGTTGAGTAAGGCTGTGTAAATTGAGACGATGTTTCTGTAATCTCTATCCGTGTACAGTTCTTCAAAGTTAGAGGTACTGCCTCTTGTTTTTTTCATCAGAACGCTTTTTCGTAGGTAATTATTCTATTATATGAATCGAGATGACTGCTCTCATGATTACCTCTTCATCCAATGTTCACTCGCTTCGTTTAAGTGTGTTTTGGGAAGGGAAAAGAAAAGTGGGTTTTTTGGCAGAATGTGACGAATATCCATTTTCAGTACAAAATTATGGAAGAACCACTAACCTGTATCCAAGCATTCTATTAAATTCTTGTGTTGACCCATATGGCGTTTGAGATGTGCTGGCCTCTCCTGTCGTCATTTATCCGGACTATGACGAAATATGCTTCCAAAATTCAGAAATGTCGTAAATTTAAAAAAATTGGCTAGCATCGAGGCTGGCTGGGAACATGAATGAAAGTACATCAGAAAAGATGTGCGTGCGTCTAGTGAACTGCTATGCACATAAACATGGGATTCCAACGAGTGGTGTCCTACCTTGAGGTCAGAATTGGATTTTGGCCCAGCTTAAAAGGTAAAGCTGGTGACCTACTTAACCGATCCCGACCCATAACACATCCTGGAACTCGTTGTGAGGAGACGTATCTATAGGAGTTTAAATTTTTCCGTTTCATTCGCTTTCAGCGGAGTTATGGTAGTGCGACGGTCTTTGATAGGTGCGACGGTCAATCACCGTCATTTTTTCACATTCTGTGAGCGGTATTGTAGTTTTTATAACACGTTGACGACATCGCATGTTTTGGCATTTTGCACCTCGTGGGACAGGAGCGATTTTGCGACCGCGCCGTCCTCACCTTACTTACGCTTATTTTTTGTTAAAAATGCACAATAACTTGAATTTCATAGGACTATTTCGGCAAGGACGATCGCACAAAGGTTAAGTATATAAGTAGCAAAAGGTTTTCGTTTAGAAGAGCGCATAATAACCACGAAGAAGTAAAAAAACATCACTTTCGCTGCGAATGAAATTAAAAGCATTTATATCTAAGTACTCCCATCAAATCAAATATATTGAAACTCACAGAGTTTTGTTTCAACTAACTCTAAAATCTTTCATAAGAATATTGACGGCAGTGAAAGTATTATTAAGAAAGAATCGGAACGAAAGTTTTGTGCGTTCGGAAAATCTTTGCTTAATCAAAAGATACTTGACCACTCTAGCTGCCAAGCGGTTTATAGTCATGCTAATGTATTATCTATAGAATGAATACAAGAAACCCGAGAGGAAGGAGCGCAAGCACGATAAAAGTGAGTAGCATAGACTTGACGCGCTTGCGCGTCAGAATGTCCGATGCGGTGCGAAATTCTGACGCGCATGCGCGTCAGCTTGTCGTCCAACGTGTTAACACCTCTGTTAAAAAGATACATCAACAAGGTCAGCTTAGAGATGGGATCGGCCAGCGGAAAAGCAGAGTGCAAAGTCAATACTATCTTGAGCGCATGCTTTAATCATTTTACATGTGTCTATATGTGTCCATTGATTTTTGTTCCCATGTTGTTTATCGATATATTTTTGATTTTTTATTTTGTTTGAGTTAGGTAAAATTCAAGAGAGAAAATCACTCACCGTTACTGTCCTTCCCTTGGCTTTAGCGATGAGGAACGGTAATCCAAAACCAATAAGTAAATCTGAAAATATAGTTGAAACAACGCTTAGCTATCAGGCCCAGCAAAAAGAAAATAAATGAATACTCACTGAAAAGCGGTCCACCTATCGATGCAGAAATGGCCATTCGAGGATACCCCTGCTTTACAACAGCGATATCAGCGATTAAATCACCTATACTGTTACTCCATGCCAAAATCGTCAAGCCAAACACCTAAAAGAATAAAAGATGGAGCCCTGCGAATTCTAGGTGGACTTCGCACTCGGATACGTGTCAGAATGAATCATGTGTTCAGATTCCGCTATCCTACCAGAATTATTAGGTCGTATGCCACAACTCAAACAAGCGACTCGCAGGGGTTCGGGGATAACACATATTCCTTGGGATTTTCTTACCCGCTTTCCAACTGGTAATCACCCTGAAACAAGGCCTACATTGAATGTCTGTGGTGGAGTAAAAGACACATGCAAATGAAGATACTAAGTCATCGTTGGAAGCAAATAATCTCAAAGCGAAATTTTGGATCACCCACTGTCCATCAAGGAAGGATAGCATAAGCGCTTCTGATTTAGGTGACAGCGGCTTATCTCATCGCCCTTGTTCCCGACCTCCCTTTGCACCCATTCGATGTGTATTTGTTGATGCCCCAAAAAAATACGAGCAGTAAGTTTCCAAAGAAAGGATTGTTTTAGCGTGTATTATATATACAGGCCTGAGTCTACCCGATAATTATTTGGCTCCAAAGTAACGAGAACAACAAAAGTTTGAATACATAATACAGCAATTATGTAAGCCAACTCATTGTCGTTTCTCCCCTCTTCGCTCCAGTAACAGTTATCAATTTAATTCCGTGACGCGCGAATCATTGTCATTCTCGCGCGGATATATTCAACCTTCAACCAGCTCCCTGAGACGCCAATAGGTTCGTCCGTGATAAGACGCCTGAATGACATTCATCGTAAACCGAAAATTCAAAAGGACTGCTCAAGTCGTCATTTCACTGACCACTCCGAGGTGTTAGGTTTCGCTTCAGGAAATGAAAAGCAAAGATCCTTAGCGACATCTGATAATTCCACGAGAATCGGAAAAATAAAACGAGAAGAGCTTTTTTCTAGGCGTGGAAGACTTTAAGACGCAAAGACATCATGCGCCGAGGAGAGGTAACAGAGTCATAGATGAGAGAGTATGGTAGAACAGCAAGACGCAGACACGGCAGCAGCAGCCACTGATGCGGGTCCTAAACTCCTACTGCACTGCCTCACGCTGTCGAGTTGTTAAAGTAGTATTACGCTTGCGTTTGTGGACCAATTTTCCTTGCTCATGGGAAAATTTGTTCTATTTTGGCCCAATCATGGAACGTGCCCTTAAGTAAGCTGCAGTGCTAAACGCTGCTTCTCATCCGTCCTCTTCGATGCTTCTGTTCCAGCACCAACCAACCGGGACAAAGCACCTTAAAGCAAGAAGCAGTGACTTTAAAATTTTATACTGTGAGACCCCTTCGAGTGAAAGACAAGGGATCCTGATCCTACCATAAGTAAACCAAAGCTAACGAGTCTAAAGAATGATCGAGAGCCTAACCGCCATGAACACCTTATAGCAATGTGCTAATAAATCCCCAAAAAAAAACAACCTGGCCCGTCATGAAGATTTTGGAGTAACCCCAAACATTGTAACCACACCATTCACCTGATTTCAGATGAGAATAAACCTAAATTACCAGCGAGATCGAACATAAAAGAAAGCCAATAGAGGAGGAAACTGTCCTGAAAGCCATGGTGCACTACGATTGATTGATTGATTAGAATCTGGTTCTGACCGTATAAACATTTTATTTGCTCGTGTACCCTTTATACAACTACTGGCTCAACTTCCCAATGTTGTAAAAGCTGAATTAGAGAGCAATGAATAGGCGTACGAGGCCTGGACTTCCATCGAATGGTTGGAACGTCAAATCTGAACTTCTGCAATATTCCGAGCGTTCAGCTTCCGTATTTGTTCACAAAGTCTGTCTCAGGAAAAGGGTCGGGGTTGAGGTAATTCTGGTCCTTGCACATTTTTGAGGTCATCTGCACTTCGCACTGACTAGGGAAGTCGTTCAGTAAGTGTAGCGCTTCTCCAGAACGTTTTTGTATTGTTTCGATTGATACTGCTGTTTTCTGGCCGCAGTTCGCCTTGCGAATGTTTCACAAGAATGCTGGGTTGTGAACAAAACTTTCGCCCCAGGCGGGACTCGAACCCGCCTGGGGATTAAGAAACGATAATGGATTATAAGTGCAAAGAACTCGGCGTTAATTAGTCTCTCTTTGGGATGCGCCACGTACTCTACCTTCACTAAGAACTGCAGTGAAATTTCGATGGCTATTTAACAAAGATCTGTGCAGCTACCCAGTCAGTGTCTTGATCATCGGATCATTCTAGAATCAAATAAACAAATTTGGAGTGGATGGTCTAGGTGGCGTACGCGCCAAGATTCGATACCCGGACCTTGCGCATCAAAAGCGGCGCCACTTGCCACTACACCAATTCAGCCCTAGAAAAACAATTGTGTAAAATAAATATAGCAACTTACATTGGATAGAGAAAAGAAACCATTGTGGAGCGCAGAGGGCCTGTATAATTGCCACTGCTTTTGACCAACTTGTCTCATTCAGCGGAATTGTCAGTTTGAACATTACCATGGCAGGCATCTAGAAAGTTATAGAATTCGGAAAAAACATGAAGAATGGGAATCTGAAGATCGTTAATCTACATGATTTTGAGCAAGAAGAGGATGCTTGGCGCATCTCAAAGTCGTAACAAACTATGCGTTTTGGTTGCAGTGTTTTATAAAGGTAGACTTTTTCTATGCTTCCGACGGTTTTAGCATCAGTTGCTAGACTCTGACTGGATGGGTGGGTCGAAGACTCGGGCAGGATTCAATCTGTGGGTCAGTGATGAAAACGGTGCCTTCTATCACTGTCAGTGTCCTTTCCGAAGATAATGAAAAGCTATCATGGCCTTAGTCGGGGCGCACACGTTCTTGGGAGGGCGGACATTAAAAACAGGGCCGATGGTAGGTGATCCAGGACTAGCCTAGGAGAGGGGAGAAACGCTAGGGAGAACATGACACAACCTGCTCACATGCGTATTCTCAAGTGCTGTAATTGGCTAATAGCTT
>MU883936.1:0-20179 GCA_036418205.1 Ostertagia ostertagi | reverse complement strand
ATGTTACTGCCAAACGAGCTACCCGACCGCAGACGCTAGCGAATTGCTCGATTCGCACGTAAGGAAAGGAATTACGGTTCCATGGATGAGATGACTTGTATTTTCCTTGAAGCAGTCTATACAAAAGAATTTTCTACATCTTCCGCAGCGCCTTTTTGACCCATTTTGTTTTTTGAGGCCGCAAAGAGATCCTTGCTCTTTAGACATAGTTGCATAATGTTCTAAACACTTTGTGCTGTTAATTCCTTTTGAACCTTTACTTACTTCTTCTGACATCTGTCACGTGGGAAGCAACTGGCTTGGAAGTATTCACGCTCAACGTTCAGCAGTTATTCGACCACTTTCTTGGAGTCATCTATCCGAAGAGATAGTGTGAACATGCACATTCTAGGTTTCCACGCGTGTCATTCGAATCGCATGACCCTCCCCATCCCCCGAGCTGGCTATACTCCCCAGGCTCATGGATTCCTTATTCTGCATAGAAATTCTCTGAGAGAGTAGAGACAAGCAGCGTGCGTCTTCACTTGAAGCCCTCCTCCCATTTAGCGTTGTACCCTATTTTGCCCTTTTTCACACACCACACTTGCGCGTCAGGCAAATCGCGCCCGCCAAGGCGTCCATGTCCCATGCGGCGGAAAAAGCCAAAACCTGCGTTGCCGTCAACAGCGACGGGCCTCCTGCCGAGTACCCACTATGACACATCCTGGCGGTGCAGTAGTACATTCCTATTTAACTTGACGCGAAATCATTACAGTGCGCGCTGCGACTCGTCCGCTGACTCTGACTTCTTGCCGCGCGACGGGCCTCCTGTCAGGTGCCCTTGTCAAAGGTGTGGAAATAGGAGACATGCATGTCACCGACCTCAAAAGACTTGGTAATTCTGACTTGTCGAAGAAATGTCCAGCCGTTTCGAACTAGTTTACTGTGATTTATCCGGCATCGCCAAGTCTCAGTTCGATTCAGTTGAGTCAGTTTTGAAAGCATAGAAGCGTTTGCATTAACGAAACACATTTTGGGCTTGGTGAGCTTTTCATAACGCTTACCTCCTGAAGTGTACAAGTCTGGGAATATGTACTACATATTTGGCCTACACAATGAAATGCAGGGCTACACCTGATGTTTAAATCAGTAATATTATGCTCTTCGACAATTCGGAGGGATGGATGGCTTGGATGGCCTGGAAGAAAGAGTTTGGCCCGTTTATCAAGATTCCCTTGTTATGGAAATGCTACCTGTCGGTCCATCACCTTCGCGTCCTAAACATTCACCATAAGATTATACCATTCAGCTGAGTCTTAGGCAATGTCCGAATTTTCAAAATCCTTGCCATTTTTGCCAAAATATGCTAATGGTGTTCTCGCCGCTGCGCTGGTACGAGTACTGAAGCCGTCCATTTCAAAGTATGACCACCACTGCTGACAGTAAGAGGGAGAGACTAGCAATGACGGCAGTGGTAGACATGCCTCGAAATGGATGGCTTCAATAGTGAAACATGACCTGTAGCAGCCCGTCAAATAACTGAAAAATATTGAATATAAAATATTTATTAAGAACCTGAAGAGGGAAATAAAGTGATTGCCGACATTTCCCGGAAATCTTCAGGGTTAACTTCTCCTGTGGTGGCTAAGCAATTCACATGGGCGTCTGTGTACTCTTGGACGCCTTATTTACCGGCTGGCGTGGATTTGCAGCAAACAAGTAGTGCTTTTGAACTGATATTATTCGAGCCGTTCGAGCCCTCAAGTTTCGAATATCGACATCGGCAGTGGATCAATGATGACTTGACCTAAACGAAGGAATTGTGATGAAGTTAAGAAAAATCGCCGACTAGGAACAATGCCTGGATTTATTGGATCGGTGGTCCGCAGCAACCCGTCCCACTTTGGAAGCGGTTGACGTTTAGCCTATTTTACTGAAAGGTGAGCCCGGCCGGGAATTATCCATAAACAGAATGATCATTGTTTCAGGGAGAGGCTCATTTTCGGGCTGTCACTTGTCGTTATCTTCGTTGCTCACCAGGGTAAGGGTATCAGGCGGATGTCGGCTATCTACGAGATCTAATCCATTGCGCACTCGGCGCGAGGGGTGCGTAAGACTCTCCAGATAATAAGCTTTCGCCGATCTGTAACTTTTTTAACGAGGTGATACAGCAAGGAAGGTGGCTGTAGTACTCCTTTTCGAAGAGAGGTTGTGGAAACAGCTCGCAAACTCTTCATACAGGCAACTAATTGCGAGTGTGGATAAATTAATGAATTTAAAAGCTTCCCTGCACCATTTACATTTGAAAATAACAAAGCAGGCTAGTCGAGAAGCCATTACTCACCTCCTGCATGCGAGACAGGGGCACTACGCTACGCCTTCTTGCTTTACAACTGCGTTCAAAGAACTGTTTAGCAAATAGTGAAGCTAGTTTTAGCTCATCGTCTCGAGGCGAGTGCAACGATATACAGTTCACTGCTAATGGCCGGACCGACCTGATGATCTTCCCTGGTCAGTCCCCAACTCCGAATGGTTCTGCTGAATGTAATGGAATACAAAAGAGCACATCTTTGCAAACTTCATGAAACCCGAGTATTAACACTGTCAGGCTAGCAAATCTTTGGAAACCCAATGTAAGACAGTTTTGCTTCGCCCGCTATCGCGCGCATCACACAGCAGGCTTTAGCGAAACTGAAAGACCCTTGGAATATCAGCATGAGATACTCCATTAACGATCTCACTATTGACTATGTTAGACCCTCTTACAGTTTCAGTGAAGCCCATCGAGAATACGCGTGATAACGTCTGGAGCTGAACTGGTATATTGATCGCAACTCTGTAAACATCCAGCATTTTTTCTTGAATTAAGATAATCGAGCGGTGAATAGGATTTTCTTGTCGTCAGTCTCAAAATAAAAACGAAATATGCCTATTCACATAAGTGAGGAACTTATGCTTATCATTCATTTACATTCACCATTATTTAGGACCCCGAATGGATTAGCGGTTTAATGAGTTTGGGTTTTCTGATAGTGCATCAGAGATGAAGCTTATCATTTGCTGAAGACTTGTTTAGGTTCATGCAGTCGAATGAATTCTATTAAGTAAGCATACAATTTGTAGGTAGGAACGCTCAAGTGTCAACGCTGCGTAACGGAATTGGCGACTTTCGCTTTTTGACGCACCTTATCAGCCCTTATCAGTTGCTATCGCTTTCTGGTCACCCACCAACCAATGTCCCCGTCCCACCCCACATAACACTTGTAAGTATGGTTGCTCTGGTGTCAACGCGAGCCAGGCAACGGAATCGACGACTTCAGCGTTCTGGCGCACCTTATCGGCCCTTATCAATCGTTATCAGTTTCTGGCACCCACCAACAATGTCCCCGTCCCACCCCACATAACACTTGTAAGTATGGTTGCTCTGGTGTCAACGCGAGCCAGGCAACGGAATCGACGACTTCAGCGTTCTGGCGCGCCTTATCGGCCCTTATCAATCGTTATCAGTTTCTGGCACCCACCAACAATGTCCCCGTCCCACCCCACATAACACTTGTAAGTATGGTTGCTCTGGTGTCAACGCGAGCCAGGCAACGGAATCGACGACTTTTGCGTTCTAGCGCATCTTATCAGCCATTATCAGTTGCTATCGCTTCCAATCATGTACCACCAATGTCCCGGGACCGCCCCACATAAGACTTGTAAGTATAGACGCTCTTTTACCAATATGAACGACAAAACGAAATTGGCGATGCTCGCTTTCTAGCCCCTCTTATCAGCTATTATCAGTCGTTATCAGTTCCTATCACGTACCACTTGTGTCCCCATCCCACCCCCTATAACATATGTAAGAACCACTGCGCTATCATTACTGTGACTCGAGCTATGAATTTCCGGTCAAACACACACACACACACACACACACAACAGACACACGCTAGCCGCTTATACAGGGGTCAACCGTCACGTTCGAACATTTTCAGGGTTTTTGCGACCCCCTTTTCTCAAGGGGGTCACCCCCTTATCTCAAGGGGGTCCAGTTGCGACCCCCTCTTAGGTAATGGAAGTGCCGAATGTGCTGACTAAATTTTAAGTGAAATATTTATTTCAAGACAGTGAACTGAAACCTTTTAAAGACAATGAACTTCCATGACATAGAACAAAACATTTGAATATTGAATTCTTCACTGGCATTTGAATTGAATTCTTTTCAAAAAATCATTGAATTTTTTTCAAAAATTCAATGATTTTTTGAAAAAAATTCAATTCAAATGTTCAGTAAAGAATTCAATATTCAAATGTTGTGTTCGTAAGTTCGTAAGTTCATTGTTTTCAAATGGACAATGAACTTCCATGAAATATGAACAGAACATTTGAATATTGAGATCTTCACTGAAATTTGAATTGAATTGTTTTCAAAAAATCATTGAATTTCTGAAAAAAATTCAATATTTTTTTCATGTTGCCCAAAACTTCAAACTTCATGCTTCCGAAAGAATCACAAGAGCAGTTCAAGGGAGTAAATCAAAGAGAGTTACGTTCTCCATCAATGCATCTCCTAAGATGAGCCCCAAAGGAGCAAGAATCACAGGGCACTGGCTAATGAAAGCTATTTTTTATGGTTAGCCTCGCGAGATCAAAATTTTTGTTCGCTCACAATCACGCCAAAATGAGGATGAAAGCGAAATGTGTAAGACCAAATGGAGGGATATCCAACAAGTAACATGAAGACTGACGAACTTCTGCTCAAACAGCTGAAAAAAGAGGAAGGATTAAAGAAGAGTAGGACTGACATGATTGCGTCAGAAACCGCCGCAGAAAGCGTTTGCGTTGCGGCGTCAACCTTGGAGCGCGGCAGGTATCACCCGGACGCTGGAAAACTGGGACGCGGCGAAGAAAAAGTTTTAGGAGAGTGTAACTTTCTTGAGACGTATTTGTTTCACTTATTGAGGTAGGTTTAAACTGTGCCTGAGGTGGCTTTACAGAAAATTGCAAGGATGACCTAACTCTCCCAAAAGTATTTCTGTCAGAAGCGGAAAACCCAAAATTCTGAGAAGGCGCACCTCCAACTTTGAGAGCTCATAAAATCTTTCGTATGCGACATCTTGGAAATTTGTGAAAAGTTTTAGAAACTTCAAATATTTCTCTAACAAAAGATTATAAAAAGTTAAGTGATTGTCCCCTTTTTCAAAAATTTGCCCCGTTCGAACAGTTCCCGTGCAAAACCGAGTTTTTAAGCTTTCAGCGACTATAACTCACTTCATTTTGATTGCTGTGTTTCCCTCTTTCCATGGGGTGAAAGAGCAGGTTTTGCTCTTTCTAATAAGCCCTAAACCATTTTTCAAAGTTCATTTTTCGAGAAAATCCCACGTTCGAACATTTCGGGCGGTTTTTGCCGAACACATTCTTTGAAATCGCGAGTTTTTGGGCTTTCAACGAGCATAACTCGCTTCATTTTGATTGCTGTGTTTCCCTCTTTCCATGGGGTGAAAGAGCAGAATTTGCTCTTTCTAACAAGCCCTAAACCATTTTTCAAAGTTCATTTTTCGAGAAAATCCCACGTTCGAACATTTGGATCCCATAGGTTTTTGAGCAGCACATGCGAGGTTTCGAGCTTTCAGCAATAATAACTTCCTTCAAAGAGCATGTTGGAAAGAGGCGAAGACATTTTTGAAGACCGCGAGGTTTCTTCTTTCTTATGTGTTTCACGATTTTGTGGAAGAACCGTCCGTAGAAAAGTAGGTTCCCGAAGAAGTTCAATTTCAGCCACAAGAAGTCAAACCTTTCATGGAGATGCATTCAACTGTTCTCTATTCCTCAAGGAAAACACCGTAATTTGCCCAAAACTGTCTCTCTGTGCATAATTAATCGAATCTAATGCGGTCTGCACAAACAATTCTTGCCCTCGGATACGCCACGCACGCGCCTGTGGCTGGCAGTCCTCGAAATTGCGACCCCCTTCCGACCAAAATGCGACCCCTTCGTTCGAACAGTTCGAACGGACGGTTGACCCTGGCTATATATAGGGGGAGAATCGTTCCTTCCAAGTTGGTTGCTTTAAATATTGGCGCTCATGGTTTATTGACATTATTTTACAAAGAGAATGTATGCATTTCAGAGAGGCCATTTAATATAGCAATAGAACAATAAAACTGCATTGACTATGAAACGGTGGTCGAAATCGGCCTCTTCACGGACAGAGACTACCTCATTAAATCACAAGCAGGGTCGGTCCTATCGTTGCTACTTTTCAAAAAATTTTTACGACTCCCCAAAGGTGGATTTGGTACGACCCCCTTCTTCGGACCCTCGACACCATATTCCTCGCTATCGTTATTATATACCAGATTAGTCCCCCGTCAACCGCCGGGACCTTCCTTTCCTGCGCAAGCTTTCTATCCTCCGCTATGGTCCCTTCCTCCTGTGACACCAACACCTCTGGAAGTGACGCGTATGCAACACAATGGTGTTTCATACAGTAGAAGGGACACAATCATGATATGACGGTAGATTTTTCGCTTCCCTTCCTCATCCTCCCTTCCTCTCTCCACTGCCCTCCAGCTGCCACTGCAGCACCATGTGGAATGAACGGAAGTGTGCTAAGCAGGTGTTTATATAGCCCTAAGAGTGTTATCACAACTATCCTGCTACAAAACATTGATATCTCAAATCCTGTAAGCTACCCGATTTGTTAGCGGTTTGTTTATCCCATGAGCTTCCTTCTCACTCACTTCATTTTGCGGACGGACACACATACATACATACACACACACACACACACACACATACAGATACAAACCGACACACAAAGTTAGCGCTTTATAAATAGAAAGGATTATCTGGCTACACTGCCAAAACTCAGCACCTGTTTTCTCCAAATATGCCGTCGAGCGGTGGGGTATATAGTCACTCGTGAAACCGTAAAATACCTAATTTATTCCAGCTTCATTTTCTAGGGGGATATATACGCGCGCTGAAACGGCAAATTTTCTCCCGCGCCACTCCCCACTCATCTCATGCAACTTCTTACAATCGAAGCAAGTACGACCCCCCCTCTACAAACTCATCAAAATACGACCCCCCCGTTGCTACTTGTAGCAACGTAGGACCGACCCTGCTTCTCAACTGACATCACCGTGGGCCGCAAGTAAGTGACGTCAACGTGACGCGAGAAGATCATCACACTGGAATTGGCGCACAATTCTCAAAACGACAGGCAATTGTTGGATCCGGCTAGCAGACATTCTGCTCGACGTCGTGTGCACACAAGGAGCCGATTTCCAAAATCTGTCATGATTTGGGCAGGAATTACTTCCGAAACCAAGACACCGCTTGTCTTTGTGGACAAATCCGTCAAAATTAACGCCCAGATCTACCAGGAAACAATTTTACGTGATGTGCTCCTTCCATGGACTGTTTCGACCTCCAGCAAACGTCACTGCATTCTTCAGCAAGACTGGGCGCCTCCACATGCCGCAAAATCTACGCTGGAGTTCTGTGACCGCCATTTTCCAGGTTACTGGTCACCAAGATGTTTGGCCATCTAACTCACCCGATTGAACCCAATGGATTTTGCGGTGTGGGGGCTTCCTGCAGCAGAAGATGCCTTCTAGGCAATCGAAGTTTGGACTTCCCTGAAGGCTTCCTAGGAGGAAAGCGTTGAAGTAACTCGACGAAAGCTTCTTGCGGCCCACGGTGATGTCAGTTGAGAAGAGACTTGTAGCCTGTATCGCTGCCGAGGAGGCCATTTCGAGCATCTTCTTTAGCAATGTATTGTTATGTTCTATGTATTGTACATATATAAAATTCAACTTTTGAAGATGTAAAAGCTTCTCTTTTTGGAAATATAGTCAACAAACCATGCGCCAATAATTAGTAGCCACCCTGTATATGTACATTACTTTCAGATATGTGGACAGTGAAGCTCAAAATCTTCAAACGTTTTGCGCGATACACGACAACGCCAAGGATATTCATGTCGTTGTGGTGAAAATTGAATAAACATCACAAGAATTCAGGGTTATGAACAGAAATTTCCGCCACAGGCGAAACTGAATCAAAATTTTTAAAACACTTGGAAAAGCTCACTTCTCTAGAGAGTGTAAAATCGAAAACGTTCTCCGATACAAAAGACTTCTGTAATTTGAAAGAGCTATATAGTGGGGATTGTACGACTTCATCTTGCTCCAGCGTACGCATACTTTTAGGTCATTCAGGACACGAATGATGGCACTACTCCGGAGGTCTGGAGCAAAACCTCTCCCTTAGCCTCCCAGGGTGTTGCTGCTAAGGGAGAAGTTTTGCAATAATGAGGAGTGATACCGCCGGCTTGATATGTTGACAGCAACCTAATCTGCTTATGGATTTTGAGTTGGTGACAACGTGGTAAGGCTTAGTGTGCATTAGCTACGGAGGATTAGCTTTTCGATGAAACCATAAGGAGCTTTGGCGTGATCTCGGCTGCAGATGTGTTCCGCACCGTCTCAAAAGTGTACAAACAGCGTGTTTGTGCAGTATCGAGCAGTCATAGGGGTGGAAGAAGGTTGAAAACTACCTTATTCCGAATCGATGCATTTCTTGCGCAAGTTCTGCACATTCTATGCCACTTGTATTTGTAGTGTGAATCTTAGGTAACCCTCACCCACAGGAAACCAATACTCAAGTCGAGTTTGTGCTCACACGAGCAAGTTTGCTAATAACGAAACTGATCTTGATTACAGCCAAAGACGTAGAAGGAGGCCTTATTTGTGATCTTCGAGAGGTTTGATGTTACTGGAAATGACCATGGTGGAGCTCACATAGTGGCGTGCAAAATTCTCAACACCACACCCTCCCCCCTTCCAAAGTCACGATTATTTCGAAACCAAGTAAAATCACTCGACGCAACTGACATCATTCAAACATCACTCGCTGACGCACAAAGGCTCTAGTCATTCCGCTAGAAGCAAACAGGGAGAGTAACCCCCTCGCAGCAGTCCTGCCGAACCCACAGCGAAGACTCCTTTTGAATTTGGCCGCCCAAGCACTTAGATACTTGGTCAAAAACGAAAAAAGTACGCCTTCAAATGATCACACAAAACCTAAATTCCTTAAGGTAAGTTGCTGGGACAATCAATATATACTCACCCACTTTGGTAATAATAACAATGGTGAAAAAGAATGTGGAACCTGCAAAGTGAAAAATAAGGACAATAGTACCTTATTCTATTGATTGAAAATCAATAGTTATAAAGAAATGACCCAACTGCAACTCTACCAACGTTATTTACTGCTTAACCTGCAAAGGTTGCGGAATATAATATGTATATAGGAATGACAATAAGAAAACTTAAAGCCAGAATAGGAGAACACCTTACAAACAATAAAGCACACAAACAACTACATCAAATAAAAGATGATTATTAATGTATAATCATTTAAAACATGTAATAAAGGAATAACAGTCACTAATACTAGACCCTATTGGTACTAATGACAAAAGATCTTATCAGAAAGGAGTGAGAAATATGCACCTTTGAGTTTCCAAGATCACGAGGTTTAGAAGAATCATTTTTCCAGAAGTACTGATCCGCACGTTTGACTTTTTGGTTCACATGTTCTTTCAATATTCAATGATCATAGAAATTTCTTCAGAAAGAAGTGGCACCGTGTAGACGAGAACTAATCATGGTGAGAGAAAACGATTGTTTAGGCTCTGTTCTCAGTACTATGTACTAGTGGCTGCTTGAAAAGAGGCGCAGACTGAAAATGGTACATCTGGAGCTGATTTGTTGGGGTTAGGCGGTCAGTTTTTTCCTTGCTAAACGCACTTTCCGAGCCTGGTCAAAGCTTTGGTTCTGCGATAGGTGTGCGTAGGGTTGTTACATTCAAATTCGAATGTGTTACAGAAATTACGGGACCTGCACTTCAATAATGTGTGCGGGTTAACTTCCTACACTTCTCAAATGCTTCTTTCAGATCATATGTGTGATGTCGGATGTGTGTGTGTGTTGGGTGTGTTTTCCCAGCTTAAAATCTGTCCGGTCGAGTATCTTCAGTGGAGGCGGGGCCCAGAGCTGACAGCCGGAGGAGGGCCAGGGGGATGACGCAGGCGTGAGCTGGAGTCGTGCCGCGTCGAAGATCTCTCTCTAGGTCGTCGAGCGGAAGCCTTAAGTACGAAGCATTAGATGAGTAGGTTACAGTATGCTCTCGCACTCTCTGAGCTCTGCATCTCTGGCAGGCCTTCTCGATACCAGATGAGCAAGTCTTAGCGGGAAAAAAAAAAAAACACGCCGCAGAAAAGGGACAAAAGAAATAATCAGGAAGAGTTTTATTGCTTGACTCCCGGACCATAAGGTGGCATTATGTTGACAAGAGGTGCATTGTATAGCTTTACCACGCTCTGTCACTTCTTGACACTCACATTACAAAAAGTCCGTCCTCGGACATAAACATGAGGTGAATAAACCAAAGAGCAATGCTACCTGAGGAAGCCGAAAAAGTAAAGCGGCCATCCAATTGAGTAGCTCAGGCAATGCAGCGGCATTCGTGACGGCACATCCCTTGTACGAGGCAGGGGTAACGTCACGTTAGCCAATTTCAAAATTTTACGATCTTCCCCCTTCTGAGAGGCTCGATACGATCCTCCCACAACTGTTTTGTGGCTATGTGCTGCATTTACTAACATATCGTCTAGGAAGTATGATATTTTTTATTCCTAATAATAATAGATTGAAAAGCCTAGTAGATTTCCTCAATCTAACCGTACGCAACGTCACTGTGCGGGGCCTGAAAAAGTAATGTAACATCGCTCTCAAGTAAATCTTGCTGTTCCTCCTACCTTCCTGAGCTTCATTGCCAAAGCCACTTTCTTCAGGTGCCAGTCGTCATAATAATGACGGATGGCACCGAGCTCAGGTTCCAACTCTCGGAGCATGGCATGGTTGCGGTCTGTCGTCAACGACGACACTCGGAATACGCATCCACTCACCACCAGAACAGGCACTTCATGTCCTCGACCTCCATGAGCCGACCATCATGTACTAATGTCCTCTGCAACAAAAAGTTTCGGTGTGAAAGTAAAGGTGCCTTCATATGTGCTAGTCTCAAAATTGTGGAGCACCTCACAATGGAGGATCAATTTAGTACGCAAATCTGACAGCACCATTAACAATCATCGTCATATCTTCGGCTGTCATATGCTCCATCACCTGTCAGATGGAGGCCACACTTCGCTTGCAATCACGACATGTTAAGGTGGTAGTGGTGAGTGGTTCAAGCAGTACGAGATACCTCATACTTCCTTCTAATCTTGTCGAGTACCAGAAGTTCTTGCGATTGGTAGACGTTTTAGATGACGGGCTTCGTCCACTTGAAAACCTCATAAGAAGGGTCTTTCAAAACACGGCCAAATTGGCTTGTTCCGCCCGTCTCGAAAGCTCTCGAAAGCAGCAAGATGCCATCTCCATACTATCAGAAATCTTAACTAGCTAAGCAGTGACCGCAAATCGGAGTTGCAAGTTCTGATTGCAGCACGCCGCGCAGCACGTTCGCTTTCAACTTCGCTACCTTCGGAATGCGGGAAAAGGCGATCAGTGGGCTTTCCATCTTCTCACGGGGGGTCGCGGGACGCTGCATTGCCAATATGACGCCCACGGTGCCAGTGCCGACACGCCTTCAGTTGTGGGTCTCCCTTGGTTTGGCCATTGTTATGTAGCCTGTCCTCTGAGCCAGGTGATGTGCGATCGGGTTACGTTCTCAGGCGTCACGCTGAACGTAGGTTGCAAGTATATCAAAAAAGTTCAGTGGTCGAATAATGAATTACTATCGGAACCTGTGCATTGTGAACGAAGCTGAATCATCGTCTTCCTGACATTCCTCATGTCCACGTCGTTTCCAGGTCTCCCTTCGACTCCAGCACTCAGAAAGAGACTCAGAAAGCTTTGGGACGATATGCCGATTACCTGCCTTCTCAGCCTCCCCCCATTCCCTCCTGAATTCTTATGTTTACGTGCGGGGTAGTTATAATGGGGTAACCATTGACGAAAAACTACTTTACCACGACCGCTCTCGTATTTAGTCAGTGCCACAGAGAGGTCTTCACGTTCGTGTGTTCAGGAACAACCATACGTCTTAAAATCTTTTCCCATATTCGTTCTGAATTCTCTTTTCTTTACACATGCGAAAAATTTCCACTCAATTTTTCTCTAAGCCCAACCCTGCTCGGAGTTTGTTGCACTAACAAGGTGTGTAGTGTTCACATGGACTGTGCTTCTGTGGGCCGCAGAATCATCGTAGCGTGACCGACGCTTTCCTCTCACAACATCTCCCAAGATGTACTGGCTCTGGCTCATATAAGCGCACTCACATAAGAGAAGCATTTCAGCTTAGCTTACAGCTTGATTAAGTAATAGTTTGCAGTAAACCATAACAACCTAACTTACGCCAAACATTGTTTTTTGTAATATCAAGTACTTCCCTACTATTGGGGGCACGACGAAATTGAAACCAGCTTACCTGCTTATCAGCCAATTGCGCATCATTTTGAAGAAACTCATGATTTACCACCTTCATGTTAGCATCGAAGCTCACTTGAAGAGTTAAAGCTCCAAGCACAGCGAAAGCCTCACCAAACTTGCAGACGTCTGAAGCTCTCCACAAAAGTTTTTCTCAAGAGCCGAGTTGCCAGCGGCGTGATGCGTCGAACCTATCTAAAACACGTTGCCTTAGTTTCCTGTAGTTTCATACAAGTAACTAGATGGTGTGTTGTTCAACATAGGCCGGGAAGCGAATTTTTCGCAACTTCCCAGGCGCGAAAATCATTGCGCGCTGTGAGCAGAGCGCGAAAAAATCACTGCTTGATCAGCAGTGGGAACCCGAGGTTCCAGATAGGCGAAATCAGACGGACCTCTAATTCACCGCGAGGAAAATTGATCGCGCTGCAGGACGCCGAAAAAGTTGCTTTCTGTCCTAGTGACCACCAGTACAGTAGAAGATAAATGCGGTAAGATCAGTACGAAAAGAAGTAGAATGGAGCACCTACGATTAGGAAGAATGCAAAAGAGCAGGGAGAAAAATTTACCTCAAATCATGAAAAGAAATATAGTTGAAGTTCACTCATCAAAAAACCATGCAACACGACACATAAACAGTGAAAACTAACGTAAAGAATAAGCTGAATATGCAATATTGGCCCTGGAGAAAAGACAGCGAAAAAAATATTGAGAGCAAGTAACATAGAATGCCTAGGGGTAAAATGAATCTTGGACTACGAAAACTTCTAAGAAAAAGAAGCACAAGGAATAATCAGCTGTCTTATTTGAGTTCTCACGACCTTCCAAGCAACGGCTTAATCACTTCCCAGGTGGTTGTTTAGAAGATCACGTACGATGGTGGGCGGCCCCAATGGGATTGGGGTCAGGGTCAACCGTCCGTTCGAACTGTTCGAACGAAGGGAGTCGAATTTTGGCCGGAAGGGGTTCGCAATTTCGAGGACTGCCAGCCACAGGCGCGTGCGTGGCGTATCCGAGGGCAAGAATTGCTTGTGCAGCGACGCATTTAATTCGATTTTGTTTATGCACAGAGGGACAGTTTTAGACAAACTACAGCGTTTTCTTAAGGAGTAAAGAACACATGGATGCACCCCTATGGAAGGTTTGACTTCTTGGGGCTGAAAACAAAGTTTTTTGGAGACCTATTTTTTCAATGTACTGTGGATTCGAGAAAAGCGGAAATCTCTAAGTCTTTACAAATGTCTTTCCCTTTCCAACGAGCACTTTGAAGGAAGTTATCATTGCTAAAATCTCAAAAACTCGCATGTGCTGCTCAAAAACGCATGGGAAAAAAAGATGTTCAAACGTGTGATTTTCTCGAAAATGGATTTTTGAAAACGAGTACAGAGAGTCGGTACAAAACGAGGGGGGGGGGGCTGAGTCGCCGTGGCGTAGTTAGAAAGAGGAAGGCCTGCACTGTCACTCATGAAAAAAGTGAATCACAGAACTGAAAATGAAGCGAGTTATGGCCGCTGAAATTTAAAAACTCGCTTTTGCACGGAAAATGTTCGAACGGAGACAATTTTTTGAAAAGGGGTCAACTCACTAAATATTTATACTGTTTTGATAGAGAAATACTTGAAGTTTCTAAAACTTTTCACAGCTTTCTCAAAAGGTCGCATACGAAAGATGTGGGCCTTCAAAGCTCAAAGTCGACAAGGGGAGACCCGGTTTCAGCATCTGATAATTATAGGTGGTAACTGGAACTTTCGAGACTCCGAATTTTCCATCTAGGTGGGTCCAAGTTAATGAGGAGTTGGAGCGTGGGTGTTATGCCCATAAGTTCCCTGATAGTTAGGGTCGGCTAGAATGGAACGTGCCAGACCTTAGGAGTTCAATTTGAGGACTGACTTAAAGTGAAGTAGTTATTTCACTAGCTTTTCAGAGACTTGCATGATATTTGGTCTCAATAGAGAGAAGACAATGTACTCTTTCATATAGTGCACAGATAAGGAGATCAAAATGAAGCGACTCGGAAAAAATGGATATGACCGCGCGCGCCCACGGTCCTCATTATTTTGCTCACCTTGTATAATATAACCGAAGGTGAAAAATTCAGGCAGGCAGTTGAGGTGAGACGAAAAGCCCTTGTTGAAAAGGATTATATCATCAAGGTAAACAAGGCAATTCCCTTCTAAAATCGAACCATCGCGCGAGAGAAGTAGGCACCACCGTTGCGAACCCCGAAGGGGAGGTAGACTGGTTGGTAGATCCTTCGGTAGATCGCCGATCTACACGTTGCTTAGCTTTTCGGGTCTAATAAGTGTTGCATATAGCCGGAAGCTTAATTTTCGTAGTGTGAAAATGATTACCTGCTACCTTTTCGACTAAGTTCTTGATGTGCGGGAGTAGATGGAGGTCCGCAATCATGACGTCGTCGAGAGACAACTAACTAAACAAGAAATGTCGAGAAGAGTGAAGGGTATTGAAAAGCGCAGCAATGAAGAAGAGAATTCCCTCGAACTTAGTCAGCGGTGCCGCGAGTAGTTGTGGAGCGCGTGCGTTGCGCGGAGAATTGTCTTTGTGAGGGGGGTGTGGCACATACCTTTGGAATTGCAAGTGCCATAAGCTCGCTAAGTTTGTGAGTATGAAGTTAATGGATATGGTGAAGCTGGCAAAACAAAAGATGAGAGCGCCCAGAAGACAAAGGGAAGCGGAAGGAAAGGAAGTAGCCATTGAAGGAAGACTGCCAGCAAAGCTAGAGTTGGCTGGCACCAAAAGGTGTTACGTCGGCACAGTCGACTCGCGCTGCCCTTGACCACTACTCCTGTGAAAGGGTTCAGGAAAGCCTGCCTATAGAGAACCGCTGCGCAGTTGAGTTGTGGTGCGCGGGTATGCAAAACAACTATCGTTGAATGGTTGGAAAGTGATGGCCGATAAGGGAACCCCAACACAGCGACGGACCTCCACGAAACCGTTGCCGAGGTAGGAAGCTGACAGACCGCTGCGTCCAATGAGGGCTCTCATAGGGTTCGTCCGAAGAGCAGAATGCAAGGCTATGGTCGAGACCTTTGTGCGCTCACAAAGAGCCTGCACTGTGTTTAGCAACAAAGGTCGCACAAGCACAGCGTCTTCCATGCAAACTTCCACTATCAACAACTGAGCGGACAATTGATTGATGGTGAACAAACCTACGTCCAAGGAACGAGACACGCGGCGGACCACCACGATGGCATAACCCTGTAGGCGAAGGTAAATTCCTGCAGGCAATCTTGGATCGCAGAGCCTGACTTGACCAGGACAGAAAAAATTCCTTGGACTCGCTTATCCAGAGCCCATGAGGTAGCCCATCATTTTGGCCACGACCGTGAAGCGTCATCCCTCCTCATGATCGGGTAACCAGATGACAACCGATCAGTTCAACAGGATGCAAGATCCATCCTTGTACAGACAAGACCTCATGCCTCCGGCTACCGACTCAGGACTCGTCACCGTGGCGGACATAGACTACTGTCTCCAACAGGTAGCAACTGTGAGCTACTGCTTCATGGTTAGAGCAGCAGATGAACAGAGCTGACGGATGGGCAAAAGTGAGCTTGTTCGAAGCACGCCAAATGCTACCTTGCTGGGAAAAGCCTCCACGCCCGCCGTTTTTGGCGCGACATGAGCCTGCACTGCTCGGCCGACATCGGGAGGGGGTCTCTATGCGATTCTCCGAGCGCCCAAAAAAAGAAATTGATTGAATAGGTGACAGAAAGGCGTACAAACATAAACGACGAAAATGATCAGCAGACTCTGTTTACAAGACGACACTGACTTCTGACTGATCGCGTACCTTTGCTAGGGATTTTTAAAGAAGCTCCCAATAAGGTGTGCCGCGACCACGCCGAAATCGCTGCGGGAATTCCCCCTGAGCTCCTCTAGCTTTTCCCATTCCACCCCATCTAAACAACCTATTAAGTAATTGGCCTTCCGCTCAATGAAGAGAAGCGACGGGCGTATACGGACGATGTCGTCGAGCCGACGCAGCGAGACCGAAAACTGTATGCCCTCCTCGGCCGACCCTGAGGAGAGAATTCAAGTCCCAACATGGCTACCGAAGTAAGAGAATCCGGACGATTGCCTACTGCCGAGAACGACTCATTCAACTTAGGGGCAACGACATGTAACCTTTGTTGATCTTTTGAGCTAAAGTAGACGTCTGCAACCTGGCGTCTTCCACACCTGGGTGATGGCAGCTGAAGTGGCATCTTGAAGCGCTTGGGCGTCTTTACCGCTTGCCGCATCGTCCATCCAAGAGAGGGACTCATTCAAGAGCGCGGTAGGCGGAAGGATCATGCTCTCGATCAGGAGCAGCTCCGATCTTCTAACGGATGTCCTCATGTCCAACATGCTCATGATAAGGGTAGTAGCCCCGGAAAGAGATGACGGTGCAGCCGATCCTAAAGCTGACCATGGCGGATTGGCTGTGGCTTCGCGTAGTCGGAGAAAGTAGCAGTACTGAATAACAGTTACTGGCGAACAGACGAACTCACGCGAGTGATGAGTAACCCTGAAGTGCAATGCTTTTATAGGATGGGTGAAAAAGGAGGGAGTGAGGGTGACATGCAGCACCCTTCATGGTCAGAAGCAGAAAAGACAGACCACATTAGATCAATCTGAGGAAAGATGAAAAAATTGATTGATGGATTCCCCCCCATTTTCCCACGCCTGACTTGCGTTGCCGATCCTATTCATAGCGAACCATTTTTTATTACCATGATATGAGTATATTTTCAAATGGGAAGATGCGCAGGCATTTCAATCTTGACAATGCGATACGCAAATTCGATAAGGTGCCAAAAGACATGAGAGCATGCTTGTTTTGAGTGCACATGCGGGCATACTCTAGCCTCCAAGAGGGCTCTGACCTTCTAGCTATCCCTATGGAGTATACTCGCCAGCTTCAAGTGAACCCGGACGACGTGTGTTTCAGCGGGTATTACTCGATGGCGACGGACAACCAAAGACAACATCCTCGGCTCTCGCCGACCTGCGCTACATAGGAAACCGGGCAAGTCGCTTTAAGGCGCTCATGCAATCTACGTAATCTACCCGTACTTGCCGCGGTCCTGACCGGGTGCTACCTCGGAAACAGGTGCACAAAGCAACCAATAAGGCCAGAGAGAGAAATGCACTTAAGAACATGCGAAGAATCCCAAAAGGGATTCTATAAGTCAATTGCAACCGGTCAGACAAAAGAAGAAACGCAGGGCATGATGATTCCATAATAATGGAAAGAACCAGACGGAACAGAGGGCCAACAGATGATGACGTAGTGACGACGATGTAATAACCAGATTAACTTCGACCCACACGGGACTTGCAGCGTGCGACCAATTCCAGAACTTTAACCAGGCTAGGACCTTCAACTCCAGTTGAAACAGTTGATTGACTCACATGCTCTAGAAAGCCTTAAACACTTCGTTTGAGCTTACGTGGGGTCCCCTTTACTATTACTTGCAACATTATTTCAATTTATTAAATAACTGCTCCTCTAGGCAAGATACATAACCGACTGTCAACAAGATGGACTATACATTAAAAGCATCGCGAAGCATATTTTATTTATTTATCTATTTATTTATTTATTTATTTATTGCACAAAAGGTGCGCCACCTAAAGCCAGTAGTCGACTGAAAATCAAGGACTGGAACAAAGAACTCCAATACGCAAAGAAAAAAACGAAAAACATCAAACAGGAAGTAACATAACAGTCAACCATGGGTTGAAGAAATATATCCTTCAAATACCGTTATGTGTATCAAAGACAAGCAGGTGAGAGCTAAACAGATATTCTTTTGAAGGCGATCAGGCCCCGGGGACAATATTCGAATTTAAACGCGCGTGAAGATGCATGTTTGTAACAGAAAGACAAAGGTTTCTGGACGAAAATCCATGTCAGAATGCTCACTTTGGGAAGGG
The DNA here is from genome assembly GCA_036418205.1 of Ostertagia ostertagi. Taxonomy (NCBI): domain Eukaryota; kingdom Metazoa; phylum Nematoda; class Chromadorea; order Rhabditida; family Trichostrongylidae; genus Ostertagia; species Ostertagia ostertagi. Next base: position 1,766 of record MU883936.1, on the reverse strand, counting down.
CAGGCTGATGTCCCAATTTGTTTCTGAAGAAGAGGGCAAAGAAGAAGCATCTAAACAAAAAAACTGTTGGGCGCGAAGCGCACGATTCATACAGTCGGAAAAAAGGGGAGAAATTTCAATTCGAGACAAACAGAGAGAAAGTGCAAAAACCATGATAGGGGAGAAAAACTGTGAGATTCGAAAAAATCTCAAAGGAGGGGAGCGAAGGCAAATTTGGATATAAAGGCCACTACATGATTGGGAATCGTGACCTACTACATACACCTGCTGCGCTCAATCGACTGTTGGCAAAATCCTCCCTGGCCCACCTAGGTGTAGAAAAGTAGCACGTGCGAAAAAGGTGCGAATAAGGGGAGAGTGATGATAAATGAGGTAATGAAAATGTAAAGGTTAACAAGAAGAAAAACCGGACTCCAGACCTGGCCTCCCAGTATTTGCCGAGCTGCCCAGCAAGCGTTGACCGAGTACATTGTACCGTTGAAGCTCACAAGGAATAGTCATTGGTGAGTCCTGGCCATTTGTAATGAGTGTAGTCCGAGGCACGCGTCTTGCGACGCTGAGCTCAAATCCGTTTTCGTATCTGCGGAACGATTCTCTGAAAGAAGTTACGAGGGATTCTTCTCACTGTGGCTTTCTCACTGTGGCGCCCTCTACATCCCGCCGATATCCCATGATTAGCACAAGATGAGCCCGAGAGATTTCGTGTCAGTTGGCCGGGTGGTGTAGTGGGTAGCGCTCTTGCTTCAAATAAAAGCGTTCCCATGTTTGATAATATTTATTACATGAGAAAGACTCACGTAAGGGCATCAATGTAGCCCATAAAGGAACAAACATAAAAAACCTCCATAAGCGGCGACAAGGCCAAGTTAAAAGTGGTAAACAGGACCCTAACTAAAAACCGTGAAGGGAAAAAATTTTAAAGCACAATTATAAACAACTACATGCGAGCATAAATGAGAAAGAACACATACACTGCTGAGGCAGAGAAGTCAAGGTGAGAGGCCATCAAGGATCAAGGTATTTATCAATGATTTTACGGAAGGAGTGAATACTAACAGGGACAGCGGTATTTTTTCGATATTAAGACCAGTAAGACCGTGAAGGATTTTGTAAAACATCAACAGATCAAATTTCTTCCTCCTCCACTGAAGTGAATGGAGTCCAAAGTTAAAGTTCCTTTCGTTGCTGGAGGGGATGCTTCCATAGCAAAATCCGACCGCCCTGATCATGAGCTTTCTGGTGAAACTGTTCTGTACCTTTTCAATCATGTCGATGTATTTGCGTTTGTATGGATTGAATACCACCTGTTCCATATTCAAGCAAAGGCCTGACATAGGTTTTGAAGGCATGGAGAAGAACAGAAATGTTCCGTAGTAGACAGGGCTTTGAACAGCCTGTAAGTTGCATTGTAACCCCGATTAGCCACAAATTCGCAATGCTGGTCGAAGCAGAGGTCACTAGTAACCAAGAAGCCGAGATCCTTGACCTTGGCAACAGGTGTGATTTGAGACCCACCAATACTGTAGGAGTATGCGGGGTTATGAGAACCAATGTGCAACAATTTAGTTTTTTCTTTGGACAATGGCAGACCCCATTCATTTGCCCAACTGAAAACAGAATCGATGGCCAGTTGAATAGCTTCCCTATCACTGCAAGAACAGACCCTTTTGTAAATTTTGAGATCATCTGCAAAGGCGCAACAACTAACACCTGCAGAGTTAATAATACTGGGTAGGTCGTAAGTGTATATATTGAATAGCAGCGGA
>MU883935.1:0-10346 GCA_036418205.1 Ostertagia ostertagi | reverse complement strand
ATCGGGTTGGACACCAGGTCGATGAGCAGCCATCTAACTAAACTTCAACTAATGACTACAGGTGACAGTTCTTATTGCTTCGGATAGTTGATTACTAATAACCAGAAAATTTATGGAAAATTTTTAAGCTTTTAGAAAAAACAAAACCAAGGTTGAATATAACGGTATATATTCTAAATTCACACTTCAAACTTGTCTTTGTTAACTGTTGGCTGCATTTCATCTTACGAAAATTTTACAAGGAAATTGGGTTGAAGACGAGTATCCTTCTAAAACTTTTGCAAGGCGAACTGTTGCCAAAACAGCAGTTAACAAATCAAAACAAGTCAAAATCATTGCTAAAGCTTTCAGCCTCGCGGTCATTGCCGATATCGGCTAACCGGCTCAACACGTTATACGTGTGAGTGCTGAAAGCTATGGTACGTATACCATGAAAAGCTGAGTTAAATGAAATGGTGCCCGGTAGCGTGTAGCGTGTGCATGTGGCGCACTTATCCAGTAAGCGAGAGGTGCGGGGTTAGGGTATTGCCTGAGCCAAAAGTTTCGTATCCCAGTGTTCTTTTGGAACTTTCCTATTCACATTTTCCCTTCGTCGCAAATTACTGGGACCATTTCAAAGTTTCTATTTGAAGAGAAATATAAGTAGCTCCAGAGTACGAATGGCACCTAGTCGAAGGCAGTCATTGGATAAATTTGCATGAGTAAGTTTGTCGTCAATGATTCAGAGGGTGGGTATTCCCACGGAAACTAAAGAAAAACTTCGAAAGGCTTAAGGCTGCTTTCATAGTTCGCATCGGTGCGGTCGGTGCCGACGGCGCCGACGGCGCCGACCGCACCGACAGTGTGAAGAGCGTCAATACGCGCTCTGGCGCATGACGCGTGCGCTGGGCGCAGATGGGGCGCTCCGGTCGATAATCTTGGTTTTGGTGTATTTCTTGTATTTTTTCGATGTTTTTTGCACTCACTTCATCTGAATAAACAAAATTGGGTGCTAACTTAGTTGGGGGGGCACGCGGCGGCGCGGCAGTCTGCTCGCCTGGCATGTTCGGAAATCCGTGGGCCAGGGGGAGTGTAGGCAGTCTAGGGGGGTGGGGGGTGGGGGCAGTCACTTGACATGCGTGAAAAGCTGGAATGTTCGAGTTTACACTGTCTCGCTCGAGAGAGCCCAGGTGAGCAGACTGCCGCCGCCGCGTGCCGCGTGCCCCCCAACTAAGTTAGCACCCCAAAATTGCTTACGACCAACACACCCGGTATGGCCACATCCACCCGGAGTTGTGCGACGGGTTCACGACGTCGCTCGCCCGCGGAACAACTGGAAAGTATTAATAAAGTCATAAAAGGGCGCAATGTGGCTCGGGGGGGGGGGACAGCCGTCGCGCGGGGCGTTGTGGCAACAGGAAACTCGCAAGCCAGGGGGTGTGGCCAATTCAAGGGGGGGGGTGAGGGCAGTCACTTAGCATGCGTGAGAAGCTGAAATGTCCCGTGAAAAGCTGGAATGTTCGAGTTACACTACATCGCTGAGCCGCGCACCGACTTCCCCCCCCCCCCGAGCCACATTGCGCCCATAAAAAAATAAGTATGAACAGGAAACACACGAATTAAAAAAAAAACGAAAAAACGCGCGAAAAAAACATCGAAAAGCACAAGAAATACACCAAAACCAGGATTATCGATCGGAGCGCGCGATCTGCGCCCAACGTTCGCGTCATGCGCCAGAGTGCGTATTGACGCTCTTCACACTGTCGGTGCGGTCGGCGCCGTCGGCGCCGTCGGCACCGACCGCACCGATGCGAACTATGAAAGCAGCCTAACAGTAGACCTAGTGCGTAATGTGCGTGGTGGATGTACTACCTATAGTTTCCAAGAGCTCCCTTATATACTTTCTGGATTCTGCAGGCAATTTCAAGCCCTACCTTTGTAATTAATAAAATGTACAAAAATAATTTTCTCAGTTTTGTTGAAAGCCGCAAACATGTGTGCCCACCAGCGGCATGGCGTGGCTGCTGATCTTGCTGACAGAAGCACTGAATCCCTCTCCTTCCTAATTCCTTCTCCACTTCGAAAACGTTTCGAACAACGGGTAGCGGCAACTTAAGCTATTTATCACGCGCAAAGTTCAGCGTCGAGTCCCTCCAAAATCAACCTCAAAAATAACATGTAACAAGTATAACAAGATCTGGTCTAGTTCAAGATCAGGCTCACGCCGCACCTTCGAGGAGCCATGCTCCCTGGGACTGGAACTGGCTCCGTAATTCCACTGAATAAAATAGTGAAAGTTCTAGGCATTCCTACTGTAAATAATATCTACGACACTCACTGGGTCACACCGCCGCTCACCCAATCCTTTGTAGGCCATTCATTCGAGTTTTTTCAGTATGTATGTAGCCAGTTGCTAAGTTTAAACTAATAATGCCCCAAATTAACCCTAGATCTTCCTAGGGACCAACCTAGCCGACTATAAGAATTCTAAACAGGATTCGACCAGTGACCTATTAGAGATTGTCTTCACTGGCCATGAGACATTTTCTTCTCCACGAAACTTTACAGCCTAACATTTGTTCTAATGGATTACTTCAAACATTTGATTTTACTTACACTGACCATTAATTGAGCGTTATTGATCACTAACACTGACATTTGACTATTATTGATCACTAACACTGATAAGATGATACTGATATTGATATATCCTTGCATTTACATTTATACTGAAGCGAATAATAATTCTTTTACGGAGATTGAATGGGATCTGATTGTTGTTTGTTTTCAGAATTGGAACAAGACTTTTTCCCTTGGATGTTCGCCAAGCCGACCAAATGTTTCGACGAACGATGACCACAATTCAACTTGAAAATCGTAATAACTAAAAGTATTTAACTGAATCGCAATTTTCAATATTCTTTTTGCAATTCTCTCAAGATTATTCATTTTCTTATATTTTAAATTTTATCTTTTTTCTATTTATTTTTACTGGTCCCCTGTGATCTGAGACTTGGATTGATGACAGCAAATGTTTCAGTGTTGATTCGGCGCAGCTCGTTTCGCCGAAAGAAATTCGAGATCATTTAGCAGAACTCTAGCCGTTAGATATCTTGACCTTTACTCAACTGCCTTTCGCACAGTAATAGTGTACATTGATAAATTTATTGATAGCTTGTGTACACTTTCGACACAAGTGAAGAATGTTGTTGTTTATGGTTAAAACAACCCGTGAAAAATGAAAAAAATAGATGAAACCGATTTAAAATTGTTATATGTACTGCAAGAAGCGTCATATTGGTGAATGTGTGCTGAATGTAAAAATCTGAAAAAAAAACTTATAAAAGCCTCTTATAGTGTGGTCAACCAACGCGCTCCACTTTTCCAAGAATGTAACGACCCCTCACTCCCCCCTCCCCCGGCCCTCCTGGAAGGTCTCAGTATGAGCTTCCATCACCACTCCTACTCTATGGGCATCTTCCCTTACGACACACATCAACTTCGCTTACATTTTCCTTCGGGGGAAAATATGCGTGAGGAATGGCAAATCCTCAAGTCCATTTTATCCATCTTTCGTGACCTTTCAGCCAAAGTTCGTCTTCTGGAACTTGTCAAAACGGACGAACCACTTTCAAGACAATCCTTAGCTCTCAAACTTACGAAAAATCCCACTGAAGAGTTACTTGGAGCTCATACTATCTACGACACAACTACAGATAAGACAATGACGAGATGACTGTATTTCAATGGAACAGAGTTTTGCCTGAAAAATGACGCTGCATAGGAAAAATTGGTGTCGAAACGATGAGCATCACCTAAGGAGCTCATTAGTATCACATTTATTCTACTAAGAATGAAAAGACACAAAGATGCCTAATACTTCCAGTGGAAGCTCTTCGCACCGGTTACACATATATGGCGAGCGACTCCCCCCCCCCCCGTGGATCAGTCGCGTTAGGCACTTGTGCAACAAACTGAAAAATAAGAGTTTCTGAGAATTTCAGAGTGCAGAATTATGGAAGATGAGTCGGTAAAGTTTCCCGTTAGCAGAGAACAGCAATAAGCTGCTATAAAAAGATGGAAAATACTCATTTAGAACAAAGTTAGTACAGTACTTGCTCTAAATAAACGATGAAGTCGTTGGAGAGTTGCAAGAGAAATTCATCGGCGTATAGTATAGATTCCGTGATATAATTAAGTGAGTTTTCGGGACCACAACCACTGAGTATAGTAGATTTTAATTGTGACTACCTTCGAATAGAATTACTGGAGTAAAAGAAGAAATAAGCAGAATTGAATACTAATCAACCTTTCCAAGATTTCCAGTAAAATTCATGTGGACTAGTGATTTTTGTTTCATTCCCCCACTCTTAGGGCGGAAGTGGTGTAGTGGCAAGTGGCACGCTTACCACGCGAGCGGTCCGGGGATCAAATCCTGGGTCGTGAGTCGCCCGGGCCAACCAAGCCTTCCATCCCTCCGGGGTCGGTTAATTGGTACCAGACTTGTCTGGGAGGATAAAAACACTGACTTGTACATCGGCTGGCCCCCGCAAGTCATTGTATAGGCCACATCGCATTCAAACGCCACTACGAATGTACAAATGGAAGTGGAGGCTGCAAAAAAGTTGAGAAGATTTGCAGGAATCCTGTTTCCCATTCCATCCGCGTCCCTGCACTGACAGGCCAGAGTAAAAATGGCGCCAAATGAATAAAATGAGGCAAGCAAACCCATATCACCTTAAAGGAATCTTCCACGGACCATGGACCAGTGGGCGGGACCGGAAGTTTTTGTGACGAAATGCATGGTAGGTACGGATCCACGTGTCGAACGCACGAACGTGAACAGGATTCACTTCAAACCTTCCCATGAACGTGGATCCGTACCTACCATGCATTTCGTCGCAAAACCACTTCCGGTCCCGCCCACTGGTCCATGGTCCGTGGAAGATTCCTTTAAGTTACTAGCGCTTCGATTTTCGCTCGTGCTTGTGGATGGAATTATAAACCAGAGAAAATAGTGCTAGAGTACATAGTAACAATAAGGGATGTGGTCGAGCGCATTGGAGAACAGCAAATGCAAAAATTCCATGCTATGGGCTATCGTCAGGTTTCAGAGCAGGTGCTGCAATGGCAAGTAACGTCCTTGACCATACGCAGGGTTTGGGGTCAAAATTTTCTTCCGTTCCATTCATAAAGCCCTCCACCTTTTCGGAAGCGTTATTTGGTACCAGTCTCGTCTGGAATGAAAACATTGAACTTATTTCAGCTTTTCTTTCTTGATTGCGCTGAGCAGCCGGCCGTGTGTGGTCGATGTAAAGATCTATTGGCGTTTCAATCCCACCCCGATTGTGTTCGGTAGTAGGCCGCGTGATGCAGAATGCTTGAAGGCAAAAGTCAGGCTCAATAAGGGGGTATTATGGCGATTGAAAGTGAGTATAGAGATGCGAAAACCGTCGACAAGGCCGTTAACAAAACCCTCTTTCCCACTAGCAGTGAAGGAGGCTGGCTTGGGAAAGAGGCACGTACAAACAAGTTTTCTGGAGATGTCAGTCGTTCTATCGGTTGATACGGCAATCAACCTAGCTGATTTCACACGTTATGCCAGCCACGCACCACTTCCGGAGGTGGGCGGTCCTGGATTGACCAGGCGGCCCTGGATTGAAACCGAACGCCCCGGGGCCTTAACGGGGTTTTTCAAGGTGGGAAGTTGCTGCAATGTGTGCAGCTACCCACATACAACCTCCAGGCACGGGAATTACTTCTCTAGCGTGCCTGAGCCCGACCTTTGCCTTTCAACTGCTTCACTTGTTAGCTTTATTGAGTATTCATGGAAATCATAAGAGAATACCGGTGCTCTGAAATTATCCATTCATTGTGCCCAGCACCACAAGGTGGTGGGCCAATATTAAAATTGGCGCTGTACATAATTTACCAATATAGAGTGGTTGTTATATGGATGGTATGGGCATGTGCTAAGGAGGCCACAGGACCATCCGATAAGAACAGCGATGGACTTCGAAGTACAAGGCAAGCGACCGCGAGGAGCCCCAAAGAAGAGGTGGAAAGACGTAATCAAGAAGGACCTAAGTGAAGTCACGGCCACGATGGAAGATGCCCTGGACAGAGCAAAGTGGCGACGACTGACAAAACAGCGGACCCTGCGACTGCGCGGGACTAACGCTAGGGAGAAGAAGAAGAAGAAGGGTGTGTGTTGTTATAAGAGTTCACTGTATTCTCATGTCCACCTTGGAATCTAGCATGTTTCTAAAACAGTCACTGTTGCCACTGTGCCGAGCGTTGTACGGTGGATATATGTTCACATAACATTTCGCGTCGTCGTTTCAAAGGCCTTAGCTCCACCAGCGCCGATACTCGCTCAGCCCTCAGTGATTTGTATAATCAGTTTCAGTTTTATTCTACTGATTATACAAGTCACTGAGGGAGGCTGAGCGAGTATCGGCGCTGGTGGAGCTGAGGCTTTTGAAAACGACGAATTTATCGAAACGTTAGGCTGACTAAATATTCCAAAATACAGAACCTGTTCGGCACAGTAGCAGCAATTAACAGTTCACGCTGTGTCTCATGAAGTGGGTAAAACTTCACTCGTGCGTCACATATTCAAAAAGAACCAATAAAACCCTAACCACCAGACGTTGACCGACATTTTTTTGATACGCGCCATTCACTCTGCCCTCAACAGAACCATAGCTGCACTTGGGTGCTATTTGGCCTGTGCATGGAATGAATTTCAAAACCTGTGAATATGCTTCGGTTTTTTTTATCCTCCAAGACGAATCTGGCACTATTTATACATCCCTCAGGGAGACAGATGGATCGGCGGGATTTGATCCTTGGAGCGCCTGGGAAGTGACGTCACTTGTTGCTATATCAACGCCGTCTATACATAGAAATTCTGCTAGGCTTCAGTAAAAAAAGGTTTAAAAATTGGATATAGCATTCTATGAAATAATTCTTAGACCTGAGAAGACATTTTTTTGATACATTTTTCGGCCGAAACCAGGCCAAACCAACCACGCGTACCTCCACAGTTTCACCCGCAATCACCCATTGTGACATCGAGCGCGACTCGCCGTTCAGAGGTCGATCACTTCCTGTTATCAGCGAAATTCACTTTCGATGCACCACCACCGGATTCTGTCCGATCCCGCCTCGCCGTCTTTGTGTCGTCTGCGCTCTGGACGTCCTCAATTCTAATGCAGCAGCTGCAACTTCGATTCTTTTCATGCATATTACTTTTGTTCTCAAGTGAGTACTACTTCCTAAAGATACCTCTGGATTTATCAGTGAACGTGTACCTTTTTTTCCTGATTTCGGCGAGACTATGAATTGAATCAGGCCCCTTCCAAATTTCTCGGTACTAGAACAAAGACGATATGGCTTTGTGAGCTGAAAACCCGGCAACATCAGGATCTCTCAAAAAATCCAGACAACGAAAGGTCAAATGATCAGTCCGGCCGTGCACCTGGATGTGCCTCGTGACGCTGAGTTCAAATCCGTTGTCGCTACCTGCGGAACGATTTTCTGCAAGAGGTTATGAATTCGGAAAGCGCACGTAATGACACTGGCATAGAGGGGTCGTGGGATCGACTGCAATGCGAGACCATACTTTTACCTTCTTTCCGAACATTTCAAAATCCTTCCTAGCCATCTGGGAGAAGCTAAAGCATGGACTATCATTGACGTGGATCCCGCGACCTATTGCTGTAGTCAGACGCCACTTCCATAGGACGTTCCAAACGTTGTGAACGTTCCATAAAACCGAAACGGGGTTGACTCAGCGTCTTGAGGCACGTGTAAAAGTAGGAATCCCATTCCAAACGACCAGACTGACCAACCGACCTTTCCTTGCAAGCAAAGTAGTTGTATAGCAAAATATTCAATAGCATAGCATTCGTTAATCCAAATCTCTGTTCACTAAGAGATCTATTCAGTAAGAAGTTGAAGGAAAAACCTATCATGTCTGTTTGCAGTTTCACTAACAAGCTGCCGACGTCATCACTCCGAAGAGGAATCCGATGAAGACGACTCAACGAACTCACTGATACCGCTTCCCAGCAAATATGCCATTGAACAAATCGGAGCAAAATTTTTAGGTCTGATTTTTTCATGTTTTCAGAAGTCGTATCTCGTTTGCGTAGACTGAGGAGCGAACTGCCAAATGGAGCCGATCGTCAGTCTAAAATATGTTGCATTAAATTTTTATAAGTGCTGACGATGTAAGCTACCTAGGAGATTATAATATTATTCTTCTACCAACGAGCTTGTTAGGTGGATGCTTTACCAAAGGCAAACCCCGAGATGCCGGAGGAAATTGTATGTCGCAATTATCTGCATTACTCCAGCTTCGCACGAAAATTGCGGTTAGGGCGCTATCCTCTTACGGGCCGCAACCATCGACCCAATTCCAACGCTTCCCACCCACCGCGAGAGGTGGTGAGATCAGCGTGCATTGATGTAGAGATCAGCGTGCTCTCTCAAACGACGTGCTCTCTCGCGTATTTTGTCTTCTTTGACCGCCCTTTCTCGCCATCGTACCACATCCGACCCTGTTAAAGGGTGAAACCTTAATTTTCCAAGATTCTCTGCATTCCTTTCCACTTCAGCTCGCGTCCGCAGCCCGAGCTGTCATACAGACCCTGATAGCACCCAGTTCAATCCGAGTTTCCTTTAATGGCATGACGTTCGACGATGTCTCCTAAAAGCCTAAATCATGCTCAAACTTTGGAATGTCTCAAGGACAAACGCCCCCTTCTCCTAGCGTTTCGACAGAACGTTAGGCGGACAAATGGAAACCCGCCGAGTGATATATATATATATATAAAACTCTCTTTGTTTATTTTCTTTTACGGAGAGCGCAGGACTCACGTATACGCCTTATGATATTATGCAGCACGGCAGCACCACAAGGCAAGCTCATCGCCAGGTCCACATTTTATAGCGCAGTTCACCTCTTCACTCAGGAACTTCCCCTCTCCACCTCTAGGACGCGGGTGTTGGGATTCAGCTCAGACTCGTCGATTAAATTCCAAAGCAGCATATGGGTAATGCTGAAATATTGCAGATGCTCTTATTAAAAAAGGGCAGATGGAAATGGCAAAGGGTGCATTCAAAACACAACTGGAGGTTCTGGAGAAAGTCCATCCTGAACAGGTACAGCTGTTTTATAATCTTAACAGAAAAATTCAAACATTCTTCAGAAAGTGGTAAGTTTCAGTAAGTTCGAATAAGTACTAGTTGGTATTATAATTTTACCCTTGACTTATTATACTCACTTTCATGTTATGAATTTCCTAGGTAAATATGGATTTCAATTTCTAGTGATGGAAAAATATTCGAAAAAGGATAAAATGGGTAAAATAAGAAAAGTAGCAAACTGTGTGATTACCGGCTATGTGGGATAACGAACGTATATTTATTTTCAGTACGAAAAATACAAGAAGCTCAAAGTCGAGGATCTCGCTGCTGATGCTGTACTGCAACAAGCCGAAGTCGCCAAACTTCAACCAAAAACTGGTAATTTACTTTGGTCTAATTGTGTCATATCCAACCTCTGAATCCTGTGCGACTAACCATCAGCTATTCCTCACTTGAAGCCTGAGAACATTTACAGGAAACCCGCTGAAGGTGAGCAGGACGCTAATAATTGAGAACCTCCTTCACTCGAAGTGCACAGCATCAAAACATTCGACTCACACGTTCAACAGGAAAATCTTAACAATTTTTAGGCAATCCTATGGTCGATATGCTGAACGAGAATGGAATCCCCATTGCCAGCAGTCTCAAAGGTATCGAACAGGCCATAAAAACACAAAAGGAGATGGAAACTCAGGATCCATCGGAGCAGGTTATCTATTTTTATCTCACTCTTTTATTACCTGGTTCGCACCAAATTTCAAAACCATAGTTAGGAAGGAGCACTCAGCGTAGTGTAGTAGTAGCTTACGCCGCTTTCTGCGACACAGGCCAGAAGTCACTCAAATCTGACATGGAATCTCACCAGGTCAACCAGTCCTTCCATATCGTCGGGATCGATAATATGTACCAGACTTGTCTTGAAGGATAAAAGCAGTGGTTGGAACACCGGCTGGCAGTGTCATTTCATAGGATACCGCATTCAAGTATCACTACACTTCTAATGGAAGCAGAATGTGTGGCGCATCTCGAAAAAATTGAACAGAGTCAAAATTTATTCCTTTCATCGAGGCTGAAGGCTCGTACTCTTAGCGTTCGACTGGTTATTTAGCGTAGGTAGAGTATCAGCAAGTGGCGCCATATACCACGGGGCGGTTGGTTCACGTGCTACATCCCAGACAGAATCTTCCGCGGGCCGACCTATCCCATCGTGA
>MU883934.1:0-10714 GCA_036418205.1 Ostertagia ostertagi | reverse complement strand
TAGAACTACTAAGAGAGAAAACTTACTCTGCTGAATATCGAAGTTCATTCACACAAAGAATCATTACTTTATGGAATGAATTACCACCTTCTGTGGTTTACTCAAGCTCTTCCAGCTCGTTTTGGAGAAAGGGTAAGGAGATTTTGGTGTCTAATAAATCATTAATCATTAATCCGGCAACACAGGGCGAACCCGCCTGGCACATAACCTAGACACAGCAGGGACAAGAGGTACACACTATTCGGAGAGTTCTTGGTACCCGATAATACGGTAGACATCATTCAATGATCTTTTTCATGCACCTATTAGTTTTACTTCGTCATTTACATAGTCGATAGGGCTTATGTAGGTTACTACATTAGGAGAACTAGTATAAAGATCTGGAGGAAATTACCTGACCAATCTTTCTTTGGAATTCCATGATTATTGATTAAAAATTTCAATTACCCGAGCGTTATCGTCCCATCGTTGTAGCTGTTCACAAACGATGCGCAATGCTTCCGTAGGAGCTTGATTACAGTCGATTGCTTGTACCACAGTAAGTAACGAGACTACCGCAGTCCAGTACAATGGTGTTAGCACCAATAACATAGTGAATGTGTGAATGGATCAGGAACACTCGCTCTGAACATAACAGAAATAAATTCTGTGCAAAATAAAAGGGAAGTTGCCGATTGTTGCTCAGAATGTTTGGCTTACGCCACGCATTTGACCTTGATTCAGGTTTGTAGATGCATTTGAATGTGTCTCTATAATAGCCTTGTAGCAAAAGAATAGCGACGGGTTTCCAGAAAGCGACTTTTTCGCGTCATGCAGCGCGAAGCATTTTCTGCTGCGGAACCTCGGGTCCACTGATGATCAGCGGTGTACCTGAGGTTTCGGTAGCGAAACATTTTTGCGCTGCGAAACGCAAACGCATTTCTGTCCCAATGAACTTTACCCAATGGTGACAGGCAAAAGTGAAATCAGCCCTTCTGCTTGCCATGTTCCTTTTGTAAGATTAGCCATAGCTTCGAGAAAGAAATGCTCCATTAGGCTTATCAGAGTACCTTGTGATCTTAGAAACAGTATGAAGCGCCACTGACCACCACATAAGGGCTTTATACCTTTATAGATCCGCGAATGTAAACGAAGTTATTCTACTGATAAAATATCAAATTTGTAGGTGCTCGTGAAAAGTCAATACCAGAAAATTAGGTTCAGATATACTAGGAGGGGGAATAGCACGGCGTACCTCAAAAGGCTAAGAACAACGGAACGTTTACTTTTCAGGGCAGTACTAGCATCATTTACTATTCCTACAAGGATACTTCAATTATAAGTAATATAGTGATAATAATAATAATAATAAGAACATAATAAGAGCAAGAGAGAGAATAGGTGACATGAAGTCGCAATGGCATAGTTATGTTTAGAAGGGCATTGCTTTGAATAACAGAGCCAAAACAACATCTCGACTGGTTGTGTTTTGCAGTAACTGCCTGATGCATCTAGTTTATTTAGAGTGGTAATTAATCAGTTTGTTGAGTACCTATCGATTGCTTATCAACCCATTTTTGAGTCATTTTTTCACATTTTTAGAGAACTGAGTGGCAACTTGATATCTATTGTTCACCTGTAGTAGTGGTTCCTTTACAGTCCATATCTCGAAGTCTGATTGGGCGTGTCACCGGAAATGACGTGGCAGCCACCGCACTTGATAGAAGTTGCGCGGATAAGCTGCTTCCAGCATGCTTTGCTGATATCAGCGGAGTATGTTAGAAACAGCTTATCCACACGACTTCTATCAAGTGCGGTGGCCGCCACGTCAAATCCATAGACACGCCTAATCTGACTTCAAAATATGAACTGTACGTTGTTTACTCAAACACTTACCCTCCCATTCAAAAAGCGAGAAAGTGTCGGGTGCAGACCAACACCACAAGTGACGACGGCCTCCAAGTAAATCTGGTTAGTAGTGGTTCATAGTGATAGCTGATTTTGGTAAATGATAGTTGTAATTAGTGACAAAAAAAACATTTACATTTGTGAAGCCGTCGTCACTTGTGGTGTATGGTCTGCACCCGACGCTTTCTCGCTTTTTGAAAAGAACGGTACTTGGAGGGATCGAACTGGTGTGATTTCTGCACATGAAGTGAAAGCAGTTGTGTGAAATGGAACAGCAGGTAGGGAATAGAGGAAGATTACGAAGAAAACACTGAAATTAAGAACTTACCTATTTTCGTAATTAGGCCATGCTAGCTATGCTGAAGCTGAGACGCCAAGCTCGGAGAGGAGAGCGCAGGTGACAGAACGCAGGGAAGAGAGGTCGCAGACGGCCGCATCTTGCGAAGGACGCTAAGCTGCGCAAGCCTGTCTAATTATGCGAAAAGCCGTCTTTTCATAAGATCACCCATGGTTGATACTTACATTGTTAAGCTCACGAATCTGAAAATTCTTCCAATACTTACAAAAAACTTACTAAAGCAAAGAAATCAAAGCATTTCGATAATCATAAACGACCTTAAAGTAATTTTGAACCCAACATTTTGAAACCATTTAAGAGGTCTTTGTTTGAACATTGCAATTTTTTGCACATCTCAGGTTTTACTATTAGAGTGAGCTCTCTAGAACTAGTCAGTCAATCCCCATACGCCATTGCGCGCGCTGTGTAGATGCCACAATGTTCTTTATGAAATTCTCTCCATTCTATTTTATTTACCGGGAAATTCCTTATTTTTCATAAATTCTTAGTCGAGGTAACCGCAAACTGCCTCCCGACATGACACGACATTTGTCGATCAGTGTAATCACTTCCTGGCTGCTCTCCATCTCGTGGCATCCACCAATCATTATGTCGCCGATGTCTTCCGTCAGAGCAAAACCACCGCCACATAACATTACAATTCATCCGAACCCAATCTGAAACGTGTTTATATGCTTGAGGAAAAGCTTCGAGATACCTAATCTTAGGTCTAGAGGTCAGGTTTCATGGGTTGCCTGAAATGCCTCGTATGCAGAATGGATAGCACTCGAAACTATCTCTATGATTATAGGTTATGGGCAAAACTTCGCCCAAAACCTCACTACCCTAACTTCCGATAGATAAGCCCTAGCTAGTGTCAAGAAAACGCCTCCGGTCGTGTAGTGTACTTGCGTGCACTTACATACTACCATAACTTTGGCTTAGGTGGAGTAATTCGCTAATAATTCGATGCCATGATTAAGAAAATAACATTCATTTTTAGCTGTGGCGCCACATGGCGCCAATTGGTGTCACCTTGTGACCCATGTTTGCACCAATTTCGGTTCAAACCTCTGCACAGGGTAACGTGCTGCCCTGATTAATTTATGATTAATGACATTCGTTTTTTGGCAATAGTTCAACGCATATTTTCCGATCTATGTAGTGGGAGGGCCACGCGACGGACAGCGAGAGGCGTCAAAATCCGCCGCGCCACGAAGAACCTCATACTCGCTAACCGCTGGACACGAAAGTAACCCTAATACGAAAGTTTAATCGAAATGTCCGGTTGAGAAAGAAGGTCGTGGAATTTGACTCCAAGTGGCGGTAGGTGTCGCTACCGCTAAAAATGAATGTCATTTTCTCAATCAGGACAGAATTACTCCTAAGGCCAATGTTACCGTAGTCAGGGTGTGCGCAAGAACACTGCACAAACGGGGGTTTTTTACGTGCAATTGACTAGGGTTGTCTACCGGAAATTTGGGTAGCCGGCTATCGGCTTACTAGTAACCGATAAGTTACGGTAAATATGCTTTCGAAGGAATATTCAAAAATGCCAGTTTAGCCGTATGAAAATCCCACGCTATGGTATACGAGTGGATAACAAGACGATTGCACAATTCTCTACTATTTGAGGAAACGAAATATTTGATTGAAGTATGGTAAGCGCATCTTATCGGTTCAAAATCGTTTTCTCGATTTATTTTTTCTCATTGTATGGCGCTTGGTAGTTGGGTCAGAGTGTTCAGACCGTTTTGCTTTGCCCTCTTTCCTACCCCTCTTATTTACATCAGGCATAACGTTAATGAACGCTAACAAGGTCAAATATGTTGACCTACCGGGCTATCTGGTAACCAACTTTGGTTTTAGCGTTGAATTGTCGTGCCATGCCATCACCGGAGCCAACTAAGCGCTTGAACCTCTTTGCTGTTCTCAGTAAGAGTCCAGAAAGGAACAAGAAGAAAGCTGCCAATTTCAATTCCAAGTCAATCCTGACATCAATTTCAGGATCAGCTACACAGGTTCCAGTGCAGGAAACGAACGAGTATGGAATGCACTCGACAATCGGTTTGCCGTTATCAGGCCTAGGAGCAGGGTCAACCCTACCGTTGAGACTTTTTGAAATTTTTTTACGACCCCCCTCCTTCATGAGAGAATTCATACGACCCCCTTCTTCACAACTTCTTTTTCCCTCAAAAAACACTGTCGCGGAGGGGGGGGGCGGCGGAGGGGGTATTTAACTACCATGAGACCGCAAAAATCCCCAATATTTCCCTTTACTTCTTCGTCATTTCCCCTCTATTTTCCCCCATACTTCCACTGCCCCATTTTCTAAAGGGGGGGGGGGCAGTTATACGCACCGCACGCTTAAACGGCAAATTTTCTTTCGCGCGCTCTCACCTCATTACATGAAATTTCGTGCTGCCGAAACAAGTACGTTCCTCCCCCCTCCCCCCCCCCCCCCCCGCCATCCCAAACCTCACAACCTACAACCTCACCGTTGGTACTTGTCCCAACGTAGGGTTGACCCTGCTTAGGAGTGAACTGTACATACATACATACATAGGAATAGCCCATGAACTGCTGGACACCATCTCGCGATCAAATGCCTTTATAGTTATAACATAGGTATGGTGCGCGGCTCATTCCCAAAACGATTGACGAATAATCTATATTTTCGTGCTTCTAAATTTAAAACAAAGTTGTATGCATGG
This sequence comes from Ostertagia ostertagi, assembly GCA_036418205.1. Lineage (NCBI taxonomy): Eukaryota > Metazoa > Nematoda > Chromadorea > Rhabditida > Trichostrongylidae > Ostertagia > Ostertagia ostertagi. The sequence goes on along the minus strand of MU883934.1, from coordinate 5,776 downwards.
CCAATGTAGATGGGGTTTCCCCTAAAGCATAATCCTTTATCTTTCCACGATGTGATGAGTTACTGCCAACTCCTGATCTAGCCAGATCGCCACATGTCCTTCATTTGCTCCGTCCCTTAATACTCCAAATTCCTACCGTGGGAAGATCTGTGCAAAGTGAGGCTAGTGCTCACCAAGATAACCACTTTGTCACACTTTGTGCTCACATTCCCGTGAGATTGATGACATGTTGTAACTACAGCGTCGGATGTTGCGTCCTCCCAGCCGCCACCACCACCACGATCACCGCGACCACCACAGCCGCCACTCCCTCACACACCTGGTGGCCTCTCCATCTCAGCTGCATCTCTTTCTAGTGCATGTGCTGTGCTAATTATTTAGGATTAAGGATTACGTGGAACAAATACGAAATGAAAGTTTTTTCTTTCACAGTTATTATTCATAATATGAGAATTTTCGATCTTAGTCATCGATTTCTGCTTGGTTAGATGATTGTCAACAATAGAGAAAGCCTTTGAGCAACCTTTTCAGCGTACGCCGCGCATTCCACTTCCATATGGAATGGTGTCACTCTTGAACCTATGCAACCTATTCTACCTATACATCGACTTGCTAAATCAGCTGATGGGCTCATCACCCTTGCGGTCCTATCCAAGAAAACTGGCACCAGTCCAGGGTCTTAGAGGAGATTAGAAAGTATGCGTTGGTTTGGGAAGGCCCATATGTTCAACTGTGTGCAGCCCTAGGAGCCACTCCACGGTGTTTCTTGTACGTGTTCTTTCAAAGTCTACAGTATGACTCAATTTTTTGTTTTCTCGAGCCACCCTTTGACTTCGGCGGTCATACTTGTGTTCTTAGCGCACTTTCAGTTTCTCATCCGTTCGCCACTTCTCACATACAAAGACTCATTCATCATTGTGACACACGCGTTTCCACAACATGTCTCACCGTTCGCATGATTAGCGCGAGATTTTTGAATTTGAACTCCAGTTTAACTATTTCTCGAGGAACAGGCGTTCAGGCGAATTCCGTTGTAGTTTTTTTGAGGTAACTGCATCGAACATGTCACAGCTTACTCTGTGAAACTTTAGATTTTTTAGGCATGGTTCGAGTACAGAAGAGTTTCTCCAATTTCAAGACTCTGAAGGATTGCAAAATAGTGAAAAAGGGTGAATTAGAGGATAACCGCTAATCGACTCTAAATTAGATTGTACGGACGGATTTCACTCTGTGTAAAGAAAGTCGTTTCTAAGGCTATGCAGTTCACTTGCACTTTATAAAGGATAAAGGATAAAGCATTTGCCGTTGATCAATCCCTTTTTGGGATGCGGCACGCATTCTACTTCCATTTGTACATTCGTAGTGGCGTTTGAATGCGATGTGGCCTATACAATGACTTGCGGGGCCAGCCGATGTACAAGTCAGTGTTTTTATCCTCCCAGACAAGTCTGGTACCAATTAACCGACCCCGGAGGGATGGAAGGCTTGGTTGGCCCGGGCGACTCACGACCCAGGATTTGATCCCCGGACCGCTCGCGTGGTAAGCGTGCCACTTGCCACTACACCTTTCCGCCGAGATGGGTCAAAAAATATTTTCGCTGAAATTTCTGCTAGGGGGTTATCGAGGGTCCTGATCACAAATATGACATCCATTTTTGGCGCTGGCGCCAAATTGGCGCCATTTGGCGGGGGTGACGACTGCGGAGTAGGTAAACCGCGCACCGTGTGGCAAAAGTTAGAGTTTGTTAGACCCCAGTGGAGTGGCCTACTCACTTTTGACGCCCTCAGCTATTCAAAGGTTTCTAATTGCGATCTAATTCAGTGCGAGGGCGCAGACGAGCAGGAAATAGGCGCCGAATAGCGCCAACAAACGAAAACGAATGTCATGTTCGTAATCAGGACCCCAAATAACCCCTATACAGAAGTTTACAGCGAATTTAGTGGGAATCAGTCGTGGCGCCACCTGGCGCCAAATGGCGCCAAATTGGCGCCAGCGCCAAAAATGAATATCATATTCGTGATGAGGACCCTCGATAACCCCCATAGCCGAAGTTTCAGCGAAATTTTTTGACCCATCTCACCCCTCCTGGGGTTGTAACGGTGCAATAGTGCCGCATTTCTTTGTTATCATGTTCGTTTCACATTCACAGATAATGATAAAGTCGTAGCAGCTGTAGTATATACTCCGAGCTGTAAGCGTGACCCTACCCTCGTTTTTTAATTGATCGTCATGCCCACACATTTTATGGTTCTCGCTGGTTAACCCTCAAGACAACTAAATTCTGGAGGGTTGCGAAACAAGTGCGATGTCATATTTACACTGATGCTATGCCTATTTGTGCTTCGTTCCTAAGAACTATAAAAGTCGGAGGATTCCACGTGAGTAATAGGCTTTGTACAAAAGCAAGGACCATGATCCAATCATGTGGTACTCAAATACGAAAGTGGGCACGCGAAGTGGACTGCAAGTGGAGAAGTAAGGGAAAAAACTGGAAAAAAAATCAGAAACACAGAAAATACGAGCCTTGTTGCTCTACGCTGCGAAGAAGTCTGATCGTAAGAGCAGGCATGGAGGTGAGAGATAATGTGAGTAGCGGAAAGGGTAAAAAATACAAGTAGAGAAGCGAAATCACCGTTCGACGGGCCAGATGAGGACATCGAACTTCTCAGTGAGGTGGACCCTCAGGCCTGCGGGAATTTGATTCAATCTTTTAATTGCTCGGGTTCTTGTGACTCGTTTCAATTGTGCGAAGTGTACGAGGCTGTCAGCATTGAGTGGACCACGCCACCCCTTGCCTCTGAGATTGTCAAAGGTAATGCTTGAGAAAAATCCCACATCCTATCTTCTTCTAAACGCCACCTATCAGATCCAAGTAGAAGATAATGGTAGTTTATTTATGTTATTTTATTTATTTATTTATGTTTTCATACATCTAAGTGAACATGCCAGCAAAGCCGGGAAAAGAAGGAGGGCAAAGAAAAACAAGGAACTAGAACAAAAACAAAAACAAAAAGACCGCAAAGATCAACTCAGAAATAAGGGTTGGATAATATAGGGATAGGCCAAAAGCAAGACTCCAGAAAACATGCTAGCAAGAGAGGGTAGCTAATGATAACCGTAATCACTAGTATTACATGAGAGGCATCATGAGCAGGAGGCAGTCTCTGATTACGGGAACCAATAAGTGAAGTACAGGGTGGTCCAAAATTATGAGGACCGCGTGCGCGCGCAGTCATATCCACTTTTTTCCGTATCGCTCCATTTTCATCTCGTTTTCTGTGCACTATGTGAAAGGGTACAATGTCTTCTTCCTAATGAAACCAAATTTCATGAAGTTCTCAAAACTAGTGAAATAACTACTTTTGAGTCAGTCCTCAAATTGAACTCACTAGGGGCTCTGGCACGTTACATCTAGCAGCAGTCTAACCTATCAGAGAAGCCCTTATGAGCAACAGTTCAACTCTTCAATAAGTTTGGAACCACCACAGATGGAAAATTCGGGGACTCGAAAGTTACAGTTACCACCAGGATAATTATCAGATGCAGAAACTAGGTCTCCCCTTGTCGACTTTCGTACACCCAAAATGAAAAAATTGATGTGAAAACCCAGCCAGACACTCTAAAGACTCCACATCTGTAGTGGATAGAAAGCCACACGAGTAGTCTACTTAGAACTTCTTACAGGACCGAGCACCCAAGAATAAAGCAAAAATTCTCAAAAAGCGATTTTTCGAGTTCGTTGCTTTCGAAGAATTGTTACAATGGAACCTTCCACCTGATAGCTCTAGATTTCTGTTTCACACCCTGGATGCAAGCGCAAATAAATGCCCACAAAACTTTGATTCCCTGAAGAAGGCAGAGCAGAAGGCCTGGGAACATTTGGACACGCCTTCAGTTGCGTGCCACCGCACGCGCCATCCCCTTCATCTGAAGGCTCGTGTAACGGGGCAGGTGGCAGATCTCAATTCTATTCTGGAATTACTTTGAGGTAAGAGTTACAAATACTTCCCAGAAGTTGGTTTGTTCCATCAAGCTACTATGCGTTTTTAACGACACAATGTCTTGGTCCTCATAATTTTGGACCACCCTGTAGAGCGATAAAAATCTTAGATCAGCGCTAAGTTGCCCGTTCCAGAGAGATAGACGAGCTTCCACTCGAAAAGCAACACTGTGACCCAGCAATAAGTACCTGCATCAGCCGGACGTGATGCCCTTCGCCACTACGCGGTCAAAGGGACTTGCCGAAACTTCCGACACACGGGTATACCGGCCCGTTCGCCTTGTTCATGCATTGATCGTAATTGTCGTTCTTTTGAAAGTGAAAATTTTTCATTAATTTCACTTCATATTATGCTACCATGTGGGCGCTGAGAGCGGTGGAGAATAGAAGCAGTCACTGTTTGCTTTCTATGAGATAGCATTCCGACCTGTATGCCAGCACGCTTCATTTGAAGTATTCTTCAACTTTTATGAACCCATATCACCGAAGGAAACCGTAAGGAACCGCAAACAAAAAAATCTCAATGCACATAACTCAAAAATCAAATATCATTTATGTTTATGAAAGTGCTGTCCTAAAAAGAGCTAAAGCAAAATGATACACTTTCATGCTTGACCGTTTTGTCTGCAGATCAGCCTAGGGTTCTAGTGCTCCTCATGATTTTTCAAATTTAGAATAAGTTTACCAACCGATCGCAACAGTTCTTCAACGGAACAGACATCCCGAGAGTGGAAGCAATGAACGTGGCCATCGACTCCACATTCAATGACAGCGCATTTTTATCCTGCTTTTTCAAACATTCCTACCATCCTTTGTATTGTCGGATGCGTTCCTACGAATTGATCCCGTTACGAGGTGAGTAGTTTGAAGAAAAGCTACTGATGACATACAAACGTGTTCTGAGTAGCAGTGTTTACTGCTTATCACGTTGACGACAGCGTGACGCGGTAACGCGTCCCACTTTGCGCACCTCGTGGGACATTGTGACGCGGTAACGCGTCCCACCAAGTCGAGACTTATTCTTGCGGTTTTTGTACTCATTCTATAGGCCATACATTAGCATACTTAAAAACCACATGGCTCACAGAAAGGCCAAATATTCTTTAGTTTGGCAGAGGTTTTCCAGACCTTACGGATATGTCTGTTCAGTTCATTCCTCGTTTTCTTTTCATTAACGTAAACATGTTGATAAAAAGGCGTAAGAAGCGAATTATGTAATAAAAAATAATAAAAAATAAAAAATAATAAAAAAATTATGTGTTTTTCACTGAAACAGCCACGTCCAAATTAATTTTGGAACCACTAAAGGGAAAGTAAGTAAAATTTGCCTTTTCATGGCCTTAACACGTCATTTCGGTCGAACTTCCATTACTGTAACTCCCGATAAGTTAGACAGATCGAACATTATTGAAAACACTTCATCGCATCTAAGTATTGCGTATTTACAGCTCAAAATCCATGGATTTGGTGTGCGGCGGCGGCGCTCGCAAAATCGCTCTGGTCCCACGCGGTGCAAAAACCCAAAACGCGCGATGTCGTCAACGTGTTATTCTTGTTTCTGTTGCAGAGGATGAGCTGCATGCAGAGGTGAATGTGACAGTTATTGAGGGACGGCCACGTAAACTGGCGATCATGTGGAACTATCGTATACCAGAAAAGGTCGGCGCCCGAAGGTTAGCAAAGTTGCTAAACAAAAAAGCAAAAAAGGGGGAAGCACTTTTGGCACTATTGCACTATTACAACCCCAGTGGGGGCCGAGATGGGTCAAAATTATT
>MU883933.1:0-13051 GCA_036418205.1 Ostertagia ostertagi | reverse complement strand
CGTTTGAATGTCGAAAACTCGCGCCTTCTCAAGAATCGACCACAAACCCCCCAAAAACGGAACAACGGGACTATTTTTTGAGAGAGTGATCGTTGGAAAAAAGGTCAGGCTATTTGTTTGAAAGCGCTAATCTTCTAGTTTCTAATTAGCCTTAGAAAGTGCACTGCGGACACTGCACTTTTCAAGCCGTCTTGCAGCCCCGTCTCTCTAGATACGACCCCCTCCCCTTTCGTTCGACCGAATACGACCCCCTCGTTGTTCTTTGCGCAACGGGCGGTTGATCCTGATCCCACGTTGACAGCAGGAACACCTCACACAAGAACGAATTTCCTCTATGCTTGCCGTTCATATCTGACAATGTATCTGCTGCAATACGATGTATTGCTAGGGCACAATTGAGCGATGATATTGTTCTAGTCAACATTTCGAATGATACCATCAAATCAAATTTTGAGGAAAAGACTGCGATGGCAGTGCTTGACAAAGGGTTGCGTTACATGTCCAAAGGGTAAGAATGGGGATTGCGCTTCTGCAGGCGTAATTTATCAGATTCAGTGTGAGGCATGTAATTCAACTTACATAGGGGAACTGGTAGAGTTTTATCAGTACGAGTCAAAGAGCATCTAGCTGGTAAACGCAAGGCGCAGTAATGTGTAAGCTTTGGGAAAGCACAGAATAAAACAGCATGCTCAGTGATATCAGGTGTACGATATTGGCTCACGAGACGGAGATTTCGTCGAGAAAAGCGTTGGAAGCGTTCTGGATTTTAGCTAGAAATCCACAGATGAACAACCGAAATGAGGGTGTGTCAATCACAAATGATCTCTTGCCATTCATGCAACACTGCGAGTTACTTCCATAGTTAGCGAACGTGCTTGTCCGCAATATCAAAATTGCATAAGGACAACAGAGTAAGGTCATTCGCTACTAATGTACTGACTGTGTGTAGCACCCTGCTACACTTCGCAGTGGAAACAAGGAGAACCTTTTGAATTTTGGGGGTTTCCCGAGCGTTCCTGACAGAACGTCAGAAACGCTAGAGCGGAGGAGGCGTTCGGTGGGATAGTACTTGGGATGGTAAGAAAGTCCTGAGCCGATTTTTCGAAAGCTCCAGAACTTTCGCTTATTGATCGATACCTAGAATCTGCTACGTGATAGATTATCGCTGTCGATCATACTTCTCCGCAGTAGGTATATATTGCCGGGTTGCCTTCTTTAACTTTAACTTTAAATCATGATGTCGATTCCACAAGAGCACTTTCGAGCGATCATCTTCAATGAATGGCGCTGCGGCACAGGAGCAGTGGGAACCGTCAACATTATCAGCGCATTGGGAAGGGACACCACTTCCATCATCAGTGCCAAAGCTCTGGTTCGCAAGCTTCAGAGGAGGAGACACGGCTTCCGAAAACAAGACAAGGTTTGGAAGCCCCCAAACAGTGGAAGACTCCACCGTTCTCGGCGCTGTCGAGGAGAGGTTAGCACCCGCAGCCTTGTGATAAGACTCGGGTGCACCCATCCCACAGTCCTCGGTCCCCTCCACGCCCTCGCCACAGGAAAGTGCCGACTCGATGGATCCCTCATGTCTTGACCGATAGCACGCGGTTCAGGCGGGTACCCATTTGTCAGTTTCTCCTTCTTTGTCCGCACCGAAAGGAGTTTTTGGAAGGCATGATTACGAGAGATGAGAGTTGGGTCCTCTACGATTCTAACAAGCACAGTGCCGTGTGGCTCCCTCGAGGAGAAGACCCGCCGACACAAGCAAAATCGGACCTTCACCCCAAAAGCTGTCTTCTTTGCTGCCTCTGGGATTCGTGAGGAATGTTGTATTATGAGCTGCTCCCGCAAGGGCATACCGCTACCGGCAGCATTTACGCCAGTCAGCTCCAGAAACTAGCGGACGCTGTTCGAGAAAAACGACCGAGACGAACTTCTGTCCACCTACTCCACGATGACGCCAGGCCCCACATAGCTAAAGAGACCCGTGCAAAATTGGAAGAGCTGATCTGGGACGCGGTTCCCCACCCACCCTATTCCCCTGACATTGCCCTCTCTGATTATCACTTATTTCATCCCCTCAAGGCATTCCTAGCGAAGAAAAAATTCACCAAAGTTGAAGACGTTGAAAGAGCGGTCAGCGATTTCTTTGACTCTCAGTCTGCTCAGTTCTGGGAGAAGGGGTCGCTGACCTGCCCATTAGGTGGGACTCTGTAGTGAGTAACAATGGTGATTATATTGTTGAGTAGATTCCATTGTACGCGGAATAAAAAAGTAAAGCAACAAAAAGTGTCAAACGGCTCAGGACTTTCTTACCATCCTAATATAATTCGTAGGTTTTTGGTTATTTTTCAGGTCTTTGAAAACGACGAGTCCGTCGAAACGTTGGCCAGAATAAAAATTTACCACCTAACAACCTCAAGGCAGAAGTAAAAACAACTACAACATCAAATGCCGAGGTTTCAAGATGAGAGGACTTGGAATTTGTTAAAACCCTACCTTGAGAAGATCCAGCAGAGTTGCACGAATATCGTAGGGCGTCTGCAAACGAGCTGCGTTTTCCCGCAGAATACTGAGAACATCCGTGTTTTCTCGAAGCGATTTTGGCACTGACATCGAGAACATCGGATTATTGATCTCTAGACTGCCGAGTTTCGTACGAGTTATCTGAAGTCAATAATTTGATTCGAGAATGGGTTGGAAATGATTAGATTCATAAGGGGTTAGTATGTGAACATAGACTTCTGTGTTGAATGTTGAACAACTATGTCTCACATTACATCATTAAAACCGATAGTTCGGGACGACGAACAGTTTGTTGCACATCTTATGGCCACCTATCTGAGGGGGGGGGGATTCGGTGCTATGTAATTGTCCGCCTGAAGTGTCAAGCTATTATCATTCTAAAGATACACCAGTTAAGTGCTCCAGTCGGCAACACGGTTCCACTACTGCCACAAAAAAAAAGAAAAAAAATTTCTCGATTTCACCTTTGCTCAGCACGACACACTCGGCACGCAATCACCATTTGAGCTCCCCTCCTTCGCCACTTATGCTCATTTCTGTCCCGCTTCGACCTGTCTCAGTACTGAAGCATGAGACAAATGTGCCAAACTTACAATTAGTCCATTTGTGCCTACGCCCCAAAACCCTTGATATTCCATTTCAGTCAACCTCTCTCCACTTTTTTCCGATCTGCGGATCTTTTCAAAAACTGCCTTAGGCGTAACTGATTGCCTAAACTCTTTCTTTCCTAAACCAATTTTCCGCTTCATTGAGTTTCTGGTAACCAAGTTATGATTTCTTTTCAGTAGCTTCGTCCATTCGAATTGACCAGGAAATAAGAAAGTGGAGAAATTAAGTGGTCATATCAAATAATTAAAAAAAAACTACTTTACAATGCGTAAAGCCATGTCAAAGCAAACTAACGTCGGTACGTCGCAGACCATGGTCTCCCATAAAGATCACGAAAGAATCGTCGAGCTTAAAACACATTTTTGTGAAGGGAGCCTCATAAAGTTTACGAAACCATCGAAACAGGTTTTTCCTGTATAACTTCGTATAATGTATGCTATGGATAAAGGATGCGATAAGGAGGCAACTGGGAATATAGCATGAATTACTCCCATTACCACCTCACGATTGAAGGTGTTATGGCCTCCCTATACTCATTCTCTCCGGCGCGTTGCAGCACCATGTTCTCTCTCCCTTTTTCCTCTCCCCTTTCCTTCCCTCTTTCACCCCCTTCCCTTCCTTCCCCAACATCTCGAAGTGTTGCCCTTCAAACTCCCCAGTTTTGTTAGCGGTTGGTCCGGACGGACAGAAAGACACACGCACACACACCGACAAACCGACACACCAAACTTCTGGTTTATGTATGACAAGAACAACGCGTGGGATATATTTGCCACCTAAAAAATTTGCACTTGGTTGTCCGTCCCGATCATAAAGCAATATTAGCAACCAGGTTTGCTCCGCTCGCTATCGCGCGCATCACAGGGATAGATAGGAACCAAGAAAAAGCAGCATGACGTAGCCCAATAAGCACCCCACTATTGAATGTGCTATACCTTCCTTATACCCATTCTCGCCGGCGCATGGCAGCACCATGTTCTCGCTCCCTCTCTCACCCCTCCCCTGCTGCTTCCCCCCTCTACCGCCCGCCGACTCCGGCTGCCCCGGCAGCACCATGTAGAATGAGGCTGAGCGTGCTCGCTATGTGTTTTTGTTGCCCTTCGTACTCCCTGGTTTTTGAGCGGTTGGTCCGGACGGACCACACACACACACACACACACACACACACCACACACACACACACACACACACACACACACACACACACACACACACACACACACACACACACACACCACACACACACAACACACAACACACAACGCGGTTTTGTGACGCGGTTGGTCCGGACGGACAGAACACACACACACACACACACACACACACACACACACACACACACACACACACACACACACACACACACACACACACACACACACACACACACACACACACACACACACACACACACACACACACACCACACACACACACACACACACACACACACACACACACACCACACACACACACACACACACACACACACACACACACACACACACACACACACACACACACACACACACACACACACACACCACACACACACACACACACACACACACACACACACACCACACACACACACACACACACACACACACACACACACACACACACACACACACACACACACACACACACACACACACACACACACACACACACACACACACACCACACACACACACACACACACACACACACACACACACACACACACACACACACACACACACACACACACACACACACACACACACACACACACACACACACACACACACACACACACACACACACACACACACACACACACACAACACACACACACACACACACACACACACACACAAACACACACGTAATAACTTCTGGTTTATATAATGAAGTGAATTATACAAGATACGGCATCTTGATTACCGTAGCACAGCAAGGTTGCATTTGAGAGTTATGTGCACATATGCCGCACTCTATCCTGAATCGTGCCCGAGTGGAACATCCAGGACATTATCGTCGCTACTAGGTCCGATATGCATAAAAGGAAGGGAGAAAATGCTCATCTCAGAACTCTTTGTGCAAACTATTCCTCTCTCAAAATCTTGTTGGTAATTCAAAAACACTTGCCTTTTTCTTATTGTTGAGCAGAAAACGATGAAAATCCGAATCGCGTGGAAATTACACCGGCTTGATGTCGGTGACCAAGCAGAGAAAGCCAAATCCAGCCGAACTTGGGACGATCTAGGGATAGGTTGTCTTGATAACGAACCACACGTGAGAAAATAGTAACTTAATGCTGTGCCAAGCGTCATCAACTTTGCACTTACAGGAGAGGTCTTTCAGGAAATGGTGAGCTTTTTCAAAACGGTTTTTTGCATGATATAGGAGTACATGCATGGAACACCAAACTGTAGTTCATTTTTCCTGAGCGACCCTCTGAACACCAGAAAAGGGGGTCCCTAGTTCGATTCCTCGTATGACAAATTTTTGCATGCGAGTTTTGCGCGAATTTTGAAACGTCAACTCGAAATGCAAAAATTTGTCACCACGAGGAATCGAACTAGGGACCCCCTTTTCTGGTATTCAGAGGGCCGCTCAGGAAAAATGAACTACAGTTTGGTGTTCCATGCATGTACTCCTATATCATGCAAAAAACCGTTTTGAAAAAGCTCACCATTTCCTGAAAGACCTTCCTCGTTAGTCCATCTGCGATATGGTGGGATATGGGAACGAGGTGGTATTTCAAGGCTCACCGTGGTTTCGATTCTATTATTGGAAAGATTTCTGAGTTAACGCTTTTTAGGTCAACTTTAGCCAGTTTTGTCACATAACTACCTTCTGAAATCTCGAGAACAGCTAGCGCCATCCACCCATTCTACGATTACCTAGATGAAGTTACTACTCTTCGAAAATGAAAAGGCTCTCGTGTTGCGAGAACTGTACATTGCCCGATTTTGCAGATGTCTCGATGTAACGACGTAAGAGAGTGGTCCGCCCTGTTCTCGTAGAATGTGCCTTCGAGTAGTTTTGATATCATCATGAGCAGAAGGATTTTTTATAAATTTTGACGTTTATAAGTACATCTTAGTAAATGCTCAATCATGTTTGGAAAAAGCAGAAAAGACAATTCTTTAGAGACTTGATTTTTGTAGGTCTTGATCGTGCTCCAGTTCAATGGTTCGCCCAGAAGGCCAAATTGAATACGACAATCTGAGGGAATAGGCCAACTATGCCAGCGCGGCCGATAGGTGACATTAGCCGTGGGTAATTAGGACTCCGCAGAAACGAGTGTTACGCTTAGAAACGAAACAAGTTTGGTTCGACCTTAGCCGAGACGAGTATCTCCCCTCAGTCATATGCCATTTATCACTGGTAAGTTAGCCTGAGTTGAAACACCACCTCTGTCTTCTAGAAGCAGAGTTATGATCAGCCGGCATCGCAATATAATTCAGGTGAGGAAGTTGTGTGCCGGCAATGGAGAGGGGATTAGTTTGGAGGATCGGAGCAACCGCTGTCAACAAGTTTGCGATGTGGCTGCAAAGTGGAATGCACAACGCTCATGCCATGTGGGCAAAAGCGCACACCTACGCACAAGTCGCATCAAACATTCCACTCGGTCTTTAGCATAGATTCCTGGAGGACAGCCACGAATGTGGCACATCGGTGCATAGAAATTACCCGAAATGGATGTTATGGCCTTGCAACGTTAGCAGAAGCAAGAACGATTTCGGTTTAATTTTGGTACTGGCCTTTTTTGGTCGGTACACGCGCTTCCTACTTTCACTATCGAGCACTTTCAGTCAAGCATCATTATCCTAGGGTGTGTCCTAAATGAAGTTTGTACCGCAGGCACATTTCATTTTATTTTATTGATGCTTGATAAAATTTGTTGCTGCTTCCATATGCGGGTTACATGTAATGAAGCGAACAAATAACTCTGCTCTTCCGGAAATTTCGTTTGTCGCGCTGAAATCTCTCTTCCCCAATTTTTCGTTGGCAGTTTGCTGAACGCAACAGGTGAAGGTTCAGTGTCACCACCTATTTGATACAGCACTTTTCAGGATTCTGTTCTATTCCATTCAATTAATCTGCTGTTCGGTTTTGCCTAGCGATGCTCTTACATAGATAGTGCAGCATTTGTTTGAGAGCTTATTTATCTTGAAGATCTTCCAATCTTCAGGAATCGATTTTAGCCTTTTCAACGAATTCTTACAAGATGTGCTGATATTCCTCGATCGGTGAAAAATCAAAGCCACCACAAGTACAGTAACAACTGTTTATCTTATATCAGGCCGTTCAAAAAATTCTGCCGTTTCGTAACCCTTCACTTTTGAATATTTCATTTGGCCTTAATTCCAATCAGACAGCCATCGCTCTAGATACCGTTCCGAAAGTCTCGCTCTATCTAACAGGTAGGTTATCCTTGTTCGAGATTCTTTTTAAAAACTTTTTTTAAAGTCTTGATTACAGCATGTTCAGTGACTGCAGTTTAGCATTATTTTCTTTTTCTAGCTCAAAATGAGCCTTGAAGGAACGTGAGCAATTCAAGATATTAAAAGTGCACTTGGCTGATTAATAAATTCACAAAAAGTGTGCTCTGGAGCAGTTGTTTAGAAAGTTACTGAAACGAAAGCTAGAGCTTTGAAAACGATGGGAGTGTGGTCGTGAAATATTATAGTTGCGGTGATCAATCCTTGTGCGTTTGTTTGTGTAGTGCAACGCGGGCATGTAAATCTCAAACTTGGGTAATTAAACTTCATGTAGTAACCAAGAATAACATGACTGAAGTCAATAAGTAACTAGATAAAGTCTTCAAAAATTCACGAGGTGTTAGTAGGTATGTCTAAAGAGGAGTTCATAAAAAAGCATTTGTATCGTAATAAGAGCAACATAGCAATAACAAGCGACAAAAAAACTCGTAAGAACAGAAACTAGCAATTGAAGAGTGGTTGTATTGCTAGTGAGAGTCGCAGTATCGGACAAAGTATTAACCCTTTGACGACAATGCGGATTTGCACGTAGCATGTTCTTGGGACCACGCCTCTTTTTGGCGCGGCCAACTCTTACACATAATTGGGCAAAATTGCGAGCTTTCTAGTGTGCTCAGTGTTTGTGTATACTAAGTGCTGATGTTTCTCTTTCAATGCCATAGCCGTAAGAAGTTGCAACCGCTAAATCATCCAACATCCAAAGCATGATAGTTGTTTATGCTAGTCCTGATAGCGTAAACAACTATCGTGCAACTTGAACAAAGGTATTAGTTATCCCAGCTTATTCAGCTAGACCATGTTAGTTTTCGGAAAATGATTTGTTTTTGATCTGAAAAAAATGTTTGTGGGGTTGACGAGCTACGGTAAATAACTGTTTTATCACCAACAGTATAGTCACCTTCGTTAATAACATCACTCACTCAGATTCATCAAAAGCATGAGTTCTGTTCAACAAAGAGCCCGGCAGTGCTCATTTTTGTTCACCGCCTATGTACTTTACCGGTAAGCGCGGTAGCGAGCGGAGCCAAACTCATTAAACCACTCAACTTCGAGATTTTCGACGTTTTCTCAATCAAAGCAAAGAGCATCAGATCTCACTTATTATAAGGAGCATATTTCATTTTCATTCTGAGGCTAACAGCAAAACCCTATTCACCGCTAAATTGTCAGGATTCAAGAAAAATGCTGGGTGTTTACAGAGTTGTGATAAATACCAGCTCAGCTTCGCTTCCACGCGCATCATGATGGACTTCGTGAAAGTGGAGAGCCTCAGGTCATTTGAATAACATATCCAATAGTGAGGTGCATTATGGAGTAGATCAGCAGATGTTCCTCAGGTCCTCTAGTTTCGCTAAAGCCTACCGTTTTAGGGGGCGGAGCAAAACTGGTATAAAGATACGTGAAAAATTGTAGTCAGCCTATAAGGAGGAAGCAAAAGTGGGCGTGTTGTGTCAATAGTTTTGACCATGCCTTTGTTCGCCGTAGTTCGAACGCAACTGCACTCCTTGACTCTTGACCTGGTTAGTCAGTTGAAGTTCCTGAGGTTTAAGTTACTCCGACCTCACCAAGCAGTACCACGTGATCGAATTATATACAGATTAATGCAAAATCCGCTCGGAAAAGCAAGTTTAGCTGTCTTATAGTTTACGTGACGTCAGATTGGAACTGCAAAGGAATGAGGAGCTGAGTGCAAACGTAACTATTATGGAACAATATCGCGCAATGTGGTAATTTTCTAGAGGCATGACTTTATTCTCGACTGACGGTATATTCTGATTTCCTTCGTTTGATTGGAATTGAAAGATTGGTCATCGCATGAATGCAGTTATAGCGAAATTTTCCATCTGATGTTTCAGTATCATTCCATACAGCACACCTTGGTAGAGACTTTCACTCAGTGACCATTTTCATTCCATGCAGTGAGACAAAATGTAGAAGACGGCGCGTAGTTTGATGGAGTCATAAGTGGTTGGTTTGGCAGATGACAGACCAATTTCCTTTTTGCCTTCCTCAATTTCTTCTACAATTTCTTCCGCCAACTGTTCTTGGAATACGTTAGCGTGTTGCTGTAGAAGGTGACGTGGTCTGCTGGAGAAGTCCAGAACTCCGAAGGATATAACTTCATACTTTCCTCTATCGGACTGTTCTATCCAAATCGTGATCTCCAGATGGTATCAGAGCACTTGTATCATAATAAGAGGAGTACAGCAATAACAAGCAACAACAAGCGTGTAAGAACATGAACTAGCAATCGCAAGAGTAACTGTATTGCTCATGAGAGTTGCAGTATCGCAAAAAATATTGAGGAAGGGAATGGACCATGTAGAGCTGGGCTCTAGGCCTCTTCTTGATCCTTTTATACTAGCCTTTCGGCACGCAATCACGATCACCTTCGGTGGTTGGTTTATCACCCAATCAGTTATTCGAACAGTGAATGTCGCGTGGACTCCGCGATAAGTCGGACCTTGCGGGCCTTGCCACGGATCAGCCAAAAGTTCTGAATTAAGCACTCGTGCACTAGACCATTGAGAAGGTTTTGCTCAATTCGGACGAGTATGGTTTCTGGACCAAGATAGGAATTAGCTGGAAAGTCCAAAAAATTTGATAGGGGCGTGCCGCGACAAATCACCAATTGAAGGGTCGTCCATCAAATTGTCGCTTGTTTTATGTGATGAAAGCGACTCGTTTTCTACAGATTTGCGACGTACAATAAAGAGCGGATTCTTCTCTATAGTCTACGAAGTTTGCTGAATAGATCGACGGCGATGAAGCTCTACAAACTTTGCAAACTAAACTGTGCGGAGGAAGGTCACCGCAACTTTTATAAGGTCAGTATATAGGGCTGGCCAAGTTCTCCCGAACCAAGTAGAGCTGTCACAGTGGGAAAGCACTATCAACATTACGACTGGATTCTCCAAATTTTCCGAGACACGAGGCCAGCAATTCTCATTACAAATGGAAGCACACAGTGTCATCGGTGTCTTGGACGTACACCGCACGACCAACCATGCACAATGTGGACCACCTAGGCTCGAGGAATGCTGCATTCATCCTACTCAGTAGCCCTCCGATCGAATATCATTTTTTCGAAGACCTCCACGACTCCCTAAAAGAGAATGCTCCGAAGCGTACATGCTGGCTTGTAAGACGACGTTTCCTCGTTTACCCCCTAGATCTCCTAGAATTTCTGATATGAACGAACTCATTGGAAAAGCATTTTAAGTATCAATGTGTTGGCAGCATCCAACAATTTGAATCCGATATGTGGTTTTAAGCCGAGATACATAGCTTGAAAGAGTTAATAATTCCTTCTGTTAGATACATGTGCATCTAGAATAGCTCTAAACTTTAGGTCATCTTCCTTTTTTTCCATTCCTAGCTCGAATCGAGCAGTTTTAATCACCTTTCACAGTAACGTTCATTCTTACCCTTATAAGAGTACAAGAAATCTTCTAAATATCGAAGAATGTCCTGATGTTGCTCGATGCAATTCTCTTCACTGTAGGTTTTCTTGAGCACTTTGCTGTCGCTGCTCTCAATAGCCACTTGAAAAGGCCTGAAAAATGGTCTATAGCCATGCATTGCAACAATTCGGCGTGATACGGGTAAGATGCGATAAACACGACGAAGTTCGAGGTGATGGGATTTGTGCGGATGTATCCTCTCACACATTGCTGCATGTACATCGACGTCAAAGAGTTGAAAAGAGAGTGGAATGCAGAGACCAGGCAAAGGAAAGTGACCAAAATTCCAATGTCGCAAAATTAAAATCCTATCGAAGAGGATCAATAAGATGAACCTTTTTTTAATACTTTAATCACTTCGCTACTTTGAACTGGATAAAGGTTGGCTATTACAGGAGGCGGGGCTTCCAAGAAGGGCGGTGTGTGTAGCTATGGTGCATTTAAGCTGCTCCGCTTGGTTCCGGCAATAAGAAATCATTTCGCTATTCTTAAAGGAAGCAGTCACGATAATTTTCATGGCAACGATAAGGAAAGCTATGTATTGGAGTGGATAGAGGTCCTGCCCAATGTTAGAACACGTAAAGTTTCAGTGGCAGTGGCCCCTTATCAATGAAGTGATAAGGAGCCGAAATTCACTCAAGTTCAGCAAAACCCAAGACTTATCGATGTGGAAAGGGGTGCGATAAGAGCGTGCTAGATATGATACCGTTATCGTTATCGTCCCGTTTTCATTCTGGAGTGCACCTCTTATCAAGCAGCCGCACCTTCTTATCTCATCGTATCATATCTTCCATGGGCTTACACTCGTCCAACAATTACTGCCTCACACCTTATCGATTGATAACGCGAGGATAGCAAATCCAGCTAATAATTGCTACCTCATGTAATGATCTGTGGGCTGGTTTTCGAATCCCCAGCAATTTGGCCAATTCATTACCCCAAACATCCAATCCTCGGCGAGAAGAGTCTGAATGAACATGAATATGATAAAAAAGGAAATCGCCCGTCTCAGTCACTTCCACAACTAGAGCTCAACACAAATGCGGGACGCAATTTTAGAAAAGGACCTTTCATTGTGTTGTATCGGGGTTAGTTCGAGTTTTCAGCACTTTACATTCGTTAACACTCGATGAAAAAATGTAACTTACTACGTAACCCTTATTTGCGAACTCCTTAAACAATAAAGTTTCATTGTCAAGGTAACTACTGCAAAATTCTTCATAAGTCCAATCAGCTTCCAAACGGGGAAGACCAAACAACTGACGATCAACAGCTTCAATACGTTTGCCTGAATTTGAACTGTTGTCTTGAGAAGAAATCCTGATTTCAGATAAATCAGCAGTTTTCTAGTTCACTTGCTCCACTTTTTGTCTTCGAAGGAAAATCGAAGGAAATTTCATTGTGTTGGTCTTGAAACGGGTTTCAGCAGTGAGGCTAAATCTCTGGAGAGAAGCTCATCACTCCTGCACATATCTTTAGGGAGTAGGAAAAACAATGGAAGGAAGCTGATTCGGTAAGATTTTGATCACTGATGCCTTAGCAAATTCAGCGATTCCCTCACCCATTTCATAGCACTAATTCCACCACGAATCACTGTCTTCCTTATTTTGCCACAAGGGGTTCCTGCCACCAAGCTTTCTATGATCAAGAGGGGGATTCATGCATAATTCTGAGCGTTTCCCTTCAAAATACAACTGGCCATGCCAGATGGAGGCTACATTTGCCATTTGTGAGAGGTAGCAATATTTGTGGAAACCTCTCGACTACCGACCCACTATTTACCAACTAACGACTGCGTCGACTGGTCTACATAGAAGCCATTGGGCCCTGGGCCATCTGGAAAGGAATGGGAAAGGAGAGGCTCGTAAACTCTCCTTTTGGAATCGCTCTGGTACCATGCTTGACATTGGTACAAAATGAGCCGTAAATGTGCTTTGCTACGCTCCTAGCCGCGGAAGA
>MU883930.1:0-13999 GCA_036418205.1 Ostertagia ostertagi | reverse complement strand
CCAGTGTGTAGAGACTTGACCGACATGCGACTACATACGGGTGGTGTTTGCTTCGTTTCTCGCTCGACAAGGTCGAAAAAGTATCCTTCCAGAATAATTCATTGCCATGGCACGATGAGGTTCTCATTGATAACTTAATTTTGGGGGGTATCCTCGACCCATTCGCTCTATACCCTTCCCAATTTGTGCTTCCTATATTTGCATTTAAAAGTTAGACACTTCTTCATTTTTGACCATGCGCGGCTGATAAAGAAAGAAATGTCGCAATTTTATGAAGCAGATACAGAGTCGAAAATTTGACGTCTGACTTTATTTTCAAAAAAAAGTCGGGAAATTTAGCTGGAAAATGTGAATTTTTCCAACGGTGTTTCGCTAAAACTTGTTGAAGTGTCCGTTCCCTCCATCCTATTAATTCTGCTCCTCAAAATCTGTGTGTTTTCATGTTAATTATTGGTTTTTAATCTCACGTTATTTTTAGATGGTCCTGTAAAAACGTATAGCTGTACAGGAGGGGTTAGCTCGAAAATATAGTCACGATTACAGAAGAAATTCGTATATAAGTATTCTCAAGCAAATCCTTATTACCTGGGCGTCTAACACCTGTGAGTTGAATGCAAATATCAAAGGATAAGGCCGCGTTCATAGTTCGCGACTCCGGAGATTAGGATAGTACGCGACAATGAAAAACATATGTATTGACGGGGAGATTAGGATAGTAGTAGATTAGGATAGTGCGCTGACAAGATTAGATATGTATTGATCTATTCGCTTGAAGTCGCCCAATCTACTACTCTCCAGCGATTTCAATCGATACGTATCCAATCTTGTCAGCGCAATCTCCTACTCTACTACTATCCTAATATCCTGTCGCCTACTATCCTAATCTCCCGAGTCGCGAACTATGAACGCGGCCTAAGGATTCTGGAGGAGACGATCTTCAGAATCCTTATCGATCTTCAGAATCCTTATCCCTAAGTCCGCGAGCTCGCGAAATGGTCCTTTATTCCCCGGGATTCAATTCAGCCACCCGGCTCAAGATTTTAGTGGATCGATGAAAATCTTAGCTTCAACAGGAAGATATTTCAGGAGGCTTTCTTAGAATTCCATAGTCAAACGTTTCTGCACTTTTGCGTAAGAGTGATTCACGATTAGAAATATTAATCATATATTTTCAAGGTCTCAAGTTTGGCCAATGTCATTTCTAAGCCCCACTGTAAATGATCCCACTGAATGACTGGAATCTGCACAACGGCATCAATAACGGTGATGTGAACATATCGCGAAGCACTAGAAAACTGCTTGAGAAACGAATCAGAAAAAAGTTTTGCTGCGATGGCGGTCTACAATCGCGTCGTTTCTAAAAAGGTCACTTTGTCAGAGGAAAAAGCGAAAAGCAAGATTTCATTCCAGTCATTGCGCCGATTCACCAGAGAAAGTGACGATGTTTTCTCCTCTTTGATTACATAGTGATGTGTGCAGCGAGTTTCACTTAATGTGAAGTTCTTATTCAGTTTCAGAAGAACGCAAAGCTTCAAGGTGTTACGCAATTTGTCCAGTGTAAGGCATCGCTGTGAGTGTACTCTAACACGCGAGTTCTGTAACTGATAGAAGGATCACTTCAAGATAAAGTAGGTGGTTAAAGGCAAAACCCCGGTTAAAGGCAGCGGTTACGCTAGGTTTAAATGTGGTTTGGAGGGGACGAGGGGGTCCTCAATAGTACGCCAAGTGGCGAAAAAAGCAAAGAAATCCGTCAAAAATAAGCAAAATAGTACCCCTTTGATTGCCCTTTCATTTTCGACCATGGATGAGCGACGGTAAAGAACTGACGTTGTTCGGACGTGTTAACCCCGATAGCCGCCATCATGCCAACAAGCATAGTGTTTGATTGATAAGGCATACATGGGCAAGATGGAAGATACAGCCGCTAGATGGGAAAAGATCATCCAAAATGAAAAGCCAACAGCAATCAGTCCATCCAGATCATCAACAAAACCAGTGGGCGGGGCGGCGCATGGGGCGGAAGGGCGCAATGGTCCTGCTCAGCAACCACAGCACTGTTCGCAGTGGAAGCGCCACACATCGCTTCCTTGGCGGCCTGCTAATTGCTCTGTGGGGAGCAGGTTCTCCGCAGATGTGAAAATTCCTTTCCGTACCTACTTCCTTTAAGTGGTGCGCTAGAGCGCTTCGTAGTGATAGCTTAGCTGCGGAACGACCTGAAAGTGGAGAGGAAAGCAAGAGAATCTTTGGAACGCTGGAGTTAAGGCCTCAACCTTCAATAAGGTCGGATGTGGTACGATGGCGAGAAAGGGCGGTCAAAGAAGACAAAATACTACATACTTATACAGTGCGTTTCAAAAGTATGTGCACACCCTCAAAATTCACGTTTGAAAGGGAACCATGAGGTTTCGTGCTATGAAATCCTTCTCAATCGATTTCTCGTAGTCGATAACCTATCAATGGAAGCAAAGCAGATAATATCGCCTCACTTTCGAAAAAAAATTTTGGATGAAATTTTTTTCTTTGTTTCAAAAGTATGTGCACACTTAACAAAAGACAAAAACATAGCTGAGATTAGAAATCAGTGGGGCCTCCAGAGTTTCTAATTAGCTCAAACATCCTGTCCGGCATAATCTGAACCACGTTTGGCATAGCTGTTTCGTCGCTGTCGGCCCAAATAGCCTCTACCGCCGCCTTCAGTTCATCCGCGGTATTATACTGCCGGTTGCTAAAGTTAACGCCTTGATCAAGGGCTCCCTATAGGGTTGCAGTAAGGAGGACACACAAGCCAATCTATCGCTTCAGCACCATTTGGTTAAGGCCATTCTTTGGTAGATTGCGAAGCATCGAAAGACACGTGGTCCTGTTGCTAAAAATGCAATTTTCGCTCCTTCGCTAAGGAAGGCAACAGGTGACATTGGAGCACTGCTTGGTATTCTTTACAGTTCATACGCAATAATGGAACGGCAACTTCTGAATTTCCGCTGATTGCGAAACCGCCGCAGACCCATCAACGGGCCTCTTCCGAAATTCCTTCTCGAGAGCACGAGCGACTCACGGCCAAGCCTCTCCAGTAGTAGCAAAATCCACCCGGCCCGTCAAGATCGAACTCTTTCCATGAGTTAAGATTACCTGAGGAGAGAAAGTCCATAAAAAGTTGCTTGTTTTGAAAATAGGAAATTCTCGAAAAACCGTGTCTTCGCCCGGTGTCCTATCCTATGTTGCCATGTCTGTACGAGCAGACTCCAATGTGGCTAACTTGTGCTGGGCCTTGAAGTGAGTAGCCTTTCTCAGCGTCTGTCGAGTGGTGTATTCATTTGAGCGGATGAGGGGCTTAGTGGTCATTTTCGAGGCTGGAATAAAAATCTGAGCTCGGACTGTCAATGAAGAATCCGACAGGATGTGGGCTACTCTTTTGTTGTTCTGAGCAGTCAAGGATCGTGGATGGAGCGGAGTGTGTGCTGAGTATAATTATCAGGGTGCCAGATAAATCTTCGAATGCATTAAGGAGAACGACCAAGTTATCGTGCGATTTCTAGATTGGAACGTTCATTATCATGCAGAACCTTGATCTGAGCTTGCTCATCTTCAGGAAGAAGTATGGCGCGAATTGACATGATGACGAAATGAAAACAGCAAAGTCGGATTGAAATCGGTGGAAAATTCGGCGCCAAAATCTGATCTTCTTCAAGTGTGCACATACTTTTGAAACAAAGAAAAAAATTTCATCCAAAATTTTTTCCGAAAGTGAGGCGATATTATCTGCTTTGCTTCCATGATAGGTTATCGACTACGAGAAATCGATTGAGAAGGATTTCATAGCACGAAACCTCATGGTTCCCTTTCAAACGTGAATTTTGAGGGTGTGCACATACTTTTGAAACGCACTGTAGTAATCCCCGAGGCGTCACGGTGTACGTGAGCAAGTGATCAATGCCGCAGCTTGTATCTCACCAGTAACTTCTCACGTTGGGTAGAGCGTTGCAAAAGGGGGGTCGATTGGGTTGCGAGGGGCCATGAGGATTAGCGCCGTAACAGCGCAATTGTGCGACGAAGCTGTGGTGATCTAAAAAGTCCTCCGGAGGACTTTCTAGAGGTGCAACATCCAAACTGCCAGGCTGCAATGGTCAAAGCAGGGTGTTGGAAAGGGAAGCGCCTTGCATTGATTCGTGAATGGTGTAGCGCCTGCTGTCCACGTTGGTGGTGGAGCAGCGATCACGGGATCAATTTTCGAGATGTCTAAAGGTTTGCAACCTTCGCAGGCTATTCCCTTTTTCGCTACAACCTTTCACTGTCGATAAGAAGGGCTCCTTAGTGCAGTGGTAGCGATGTCGCACATGGGACGGTGCACCAAAGGTTCAAACCCATGTGTGACGCAACTTTTGCAGGCAAAGTGGTGGATGCTCACCATTTCCCTATGGCAAACTTCCATTGGCTCAATGGGACGTTCCACGCTGCCGCTGGCAAGGTTGCTGGATCAGCACCGCTTGCAGTCTAAGATTTGCAAACAACATCCATTGCTTACCTGTCATCAACATCTCTTCCAGTAGAGTGAGTGATCCCTGGTGCAGTGGCAAAAACCCGGCTATGAGTCCTACCATCCAGGGTTCAAGTCCGAGAGTGGCGCAAGTTTTGCAGGTAGTGTGGCGAGGCTGGCGGTTTCAAGAAGGGTCATGTCCATGTTTCCACGTTGCTTGTTCCTCGTCAATGGGGAAAATCACCACATTTGATTGCTAGTTTAGGGCACTTTACTATCGTCCCTGGTCTGTGTTCTCTGCAACATTGACCCCTGCATATTGAGTAAACTTTCCCGTCGAGGAGGCCAGTTATAGAGGCATCATGGACCGTTTTTGGCATCTCCGGAGTCTTGACTAATTTAACCTTATTTCCCATGTTCCATGAATGCATGAGCAAACGCTCTCCTCACAAAAGCGGCTCCAGTTTTTGAATGAACCACCTAGATATGAATCAGCTCTGTCGACTGTCGTTTGTAAGCGTTGCTTGCTAAGGTGTGGTACGAGGCCTACAGGAATCCTCCAGCTATATAATACACTCAATTCAAAGAAAACTACCAGGATAACATCGCATAAAAGCGAATTCTGTACACAAGGATAAGATCCCTCCTTCGGAGTTACTATACGATTTCGGTATCTTAAAGGATTTGATCCCTTACTTTTTTGAACAGTGGTCTGGCGATGGCAGTCCATAATCATGGCAAGGCTTTTACCACATGCTTGAAAAATCTTGTAAGATGACATATACGGATCTCCTGTGGAATGTAAGGCTTGCATGATTTGGGAGGGGATCAATCTGAATGAAAGTGCAAATAGCACCGTGTATAGTCGTCGTGCTCGCTTCAACTTTACTTCGAATCGAGACTGGTATCATTTCAGAAAATACCTCAGCTTTCCTTCGTCCCCGGGAGAGAGGTTAATGTAGCCAAGCAAGTAGATGGTCTTGAAGCGGGAAAAGCGAAGGTGCGGCGCTATCGCTCGCAGCGCATCTTTTGCTGAGCGAACACTTTCTCAAAAAAGCTGAGGCATTTACGCTAATACTTTCAAGATACAGATCTCCGGTCTCTGCAAATGACCTTGTCTGGAGGAGAACAATGCTTTGCAGTTCATTTCTACTTCCGCATTGCCACTGAGAAATATCGTAACTACTTCACGGAGCAAATCCTCTTACCAGAGTTGTGTTTCCCTTTCGATTTTATTACCTAGTCGAGACAAACTCCCTTGGTCACGTCAATTTATTTAAATTTTCGTCTGTAGTTTTCTACAGATAAAACTTGCATGCTCAGTTTCATAGTGAACATCGAACCATCACCATCTTCTCCAAACCAAGTAGCGTGAAGTTTCTCACATCTCCTCAAATTCTCTATTATAAATATAAAGCATGTATGAAAGCATGAAATAACATGGAAGAGACCGACAATGGGGAGCTAGAAAAGCACGTAGACTAGAGAAACCGCGCTACGGTTGATGCGCTTCCCAGCCTCAACTGCTTCTTGAAAGAGAGTAACCGTGGCCATCAAAGGTATCGTTTGCGAGGTATGGACAGAAAGATCAAATGGGCTAGCTTGCCATTACTCCCTAACTCTATCCTTCTCTCCAAGGAGAGGTGCGGAGCGTTCGCATTTTTGAATCGGCCGTCATTGAGACATGTGGAAATGAAGCGCAAAACAGGTTACCGTTCTGCAACTTCTAGGTCCTTTGCGTCGAATTGTTCCTAACTGGTCACCCCTTAAAAATCCTACTTCCATTTACAACAATGACGAATTTACCCGGTACCTTCTGCCCCCAATTTCTGGATAGAGCGTAAGGTAAGCGCTGCTCGTTCAACTTCTGCGTGACCATGACTAGGGAAATTCATCTGCGGGGAAAAATCGGTCTCTCCAAGAGCAATTCAGTTAGAACTCTTAGTTTAGATTTAAATGGGAATAGATGTTAAGAAGAAAGTCCTCGGATAAAATGGCTGTGCAAGAGCATTACGATAGTGAATCTGAAATGAATTGGACAAGAAAAAATGACCACGCAATTAGTCCCGAATCAATGGCTCCTCTAGCAGTACCTCTACCTCTATATATGGTGTGATCTGTGTTCGCGCGATTTTCTAGACATAGTCCGGGTCACAGCTATCGTTCGATCTTACATCTTATTGCAGTTGTCGCTGTCTCATAAAAACCGCTGCGGGTGGGGGGGGGGTGCGCGAGGAGTCCATGGTTGCAAGTTCGTAACTGGCTCAGCGCCCCAAGCGCGTTGAATCCCGGAATGGCATCACTGAACTTTGTAAATTTCACTCGCAGCATACTTCTATCGAAGAAAATAGTCTTGCGCTTGCCTTTGAAGTGAGATTGAAAGTGAATGGACAATGTTCTGTAATGTTTTCTTCCACACACTGTGCTGGGTATGCGCCTGTACTCTCTCACCAGTAAAAGCCACCCAAAATCAAACGGCAACTCCATCTCTCGATATGTGCTGCGCACACTACAACATCGATCCTTTGATCATTTCAATAACAGAAAAAAGCTTCCCCAATCTTCCAATTGTATAATTGTCCTCCTTATCGAAAATGCAAATAAGAATTCTTGCACTTTGTAATTCATATCGTTACTTGAAAAAGCTTTTTGAGTATGGAAGTGCACAGTGAGGGAGAATTGTGCTTTGGTAAGTGTGACTACTGGACTTGTGGTGTGTCGTGAAACCATATTATACCAGTATCAAACACCGAGGTTATGGCATTGGATTATGTGTCGGATTGGCTCCATGATTGTGTGATTATTAGGTGAGTGTAAAGGTTTGGGTCTATACGGCGAGATTCCTAGAAAAAAGGACCATAGAAGGAGGGTTGAAAGGGAGAATTCCCAACCCGACAAACATTCAACATGGTAAGGTTACCCGTTTGAGACGGTCCAAATCTTCTAAGTGGGAAATATCTTTATCCTTCGTTGCGCAGTGTTCGGGAATCCCTGTCATGCTAGCGTTCCCCAAGCGTTGCGCATTAATGAGCCTGTTGATTTTTTATTCAGATTCAGTGGCCCCAGGAACTGTAGTTTAAGATGGGGTAGTGCGCCTGCTTCAGTCGGAGGTAGGTTTTCTGAAGGACCGATACGTGGGTGCATTCTCGTCGACGAAAAAGGAGGGAGAAACGCTGCGAAGTTTTGCCATTCCCTTTATGCTCTTCGATAGGGTGCTGCCCATGTCAGCGTGCTGTGCCCTTCATCTGTCGGGCTTCTCGACCATCTCAGCACATAGACAGATTGCCAACGTTCACGTAGATGGCTTCAGCACCTACGATACGATTTGCCTGAGGCAGAAATCAACGAAGAGAGGGGAACATCCGTTTCATGAGGCTCTCCTTTATTTTTCTCTTCATTACTGCATCCTTCAGCAGCTTCCATTTTCGTTCGCTAGACAACAGGTCTCCCCTTCATCATACGCATACTTATATCCAACATGGTAATACTCCACTCGCCCGCTTACATTGATAACCAAAAAATGTGAACCAAGGGATCTAATCTCACGTTAAAATTTCCAGGTCACCCCAATGGGTGAATTACATACTTCCCCTTCGGTAATGAATGTATATGAAAGTGCTTTCCAAAGATTTCTTGTAAAGGCAATCTCAGCGATCTGATCAGCGATTCAGCACGGAATAATGGTAGGTGGAAAATTTCGTAAACCTGGTATGACCAGGTAACGAGGCGCTTCCTGGCGGTAACTACCACATTGGCTCTTGCATTTGCAAGAGCAGTTAGCAAGCGCTTCATGCTTCACAAGAGCAGGCAGCTGCCCGCTGTCGAGTATAGACGCAACCTAATAGAGCTACGGATGCAGTGAAGCTCGCGTTACAGTCGACTCATGCAACTATGTAATGTTTATTTGACTTTGTCAAAAAATGCTCTGTTGTCCGTGCTTTTCATGCTTCATTCCTGCGTAACAAAGGCATGAACTGAAATTAAACAAGAAAAAAACCCAGGTAGAATCAATAAATCGATAACCAATAAATGTGAGCAAGCAACGGCAATAGTTTATTACGGTGGGTGACAAGTACACACAGCAAAACTGAAGTGAATTAGGCGTGATTCATAGCAGTGACAAATCAATAATTGACGTTACGTTAGAATAGGCATAAATCGCTATTTCAGGAGTCTCGACGAGCACACCTCACAGTCAGTGCACGCATTAGGGTTAAAGTTCAGTGAGGACACACCAGTGCTTGAATGGTGGCTTGAGGTTAGGCAGCTCCTTGCAACCTTAACTCAGTGTGAACTCACTGATGTTAGTGAGTGAAATTCAAACAAAAATGTAGGAATGATAAAATAACCGAAGAAAGCAGTTGGGTGAGCATTTACTGCTGTTACACGGTGAACCTGACTGATTCGCCCGGTATCACCTGTGAAAGGTAAAAAGCAAAACTGAATAGTAAGGTGCCAAGAGCATGCCCGTTTTGCCAAGCCATTGCCACACTTCTACCTGATCGTTTTTCGATTTCTTTTCTCATCCTTAGGTAAGCAACTTCGCAGGTACCCTCTACAATATCACTAAAGCTAACGCACAAGTCGTTAGTGTTTTGTTATCTTAGCACTTAATATTCCAACTGTGGGCGATGCCAGAATGGCAAATTTTGACGCGAGCGCCTGCAAATGTAGTTGTCGGCTCCGAAAAGCTTTTGAAGTATTTTGAAGTAGAATATCTGCTCCAGCTTGTATATAAACGGCAATATGGGAAAACCACCGAAAAAAAATGCCACGGGCGACGCAACCTGCGGCGCTCAGAACCTGCTAGGCACGCCCATCCCCCTCTATTTGAAAAATCAAGTTCTGGTTTTCAGAACTTTCTACAGGAATAGTATTGATATTACGCAAATGTTCCATTAAAAAAACAACATCCTAACGAGGTCTTCGTACTGGCAGACGCCCTCGCATTCTGTTATTTCCAAAAGGGACGACGATTAAATGGAATTCGATTGCGTGTGTTTGTACGGCTGCGATTAAAAGACGTGTTACGACCACGTGAAGTCGTAGAAGCGCTACCGCTACGAACCACTGGTACCGGTACTGGTGCTGGCGGTGGAGGTGGAGGTGGAGCCGCGGTCGCTGCTGGTAGGGCTGGAATACGGTCGCCACCGAATACTCTGTTGGTGTCCATTTTGAATTGCTTCACTGGTGGTGGCGGAGTCGGCAGCGGTTTCTGGTAGTTCTCAATACCGTTCTTCGACACTCGACACGGCGGAATCGGTGGCGATAGCACGGATTTCACCCAGAACATCGTCTGATGTCTAACTACGGTAGCTCTGAAAATTAGAACATTCTTCTCAGATAAAAGACAATCTGAAATTGAATCAGGTCATAGTTCTGGATTTGTGTGAGCCGCTATAATTTGATAGCCTGATTTTGCTTCTACTCTTCTTTAAAACATTAAAGCAACAACTCCAAATCAAATTGGTGGGAAAATAGGGGCAATGAAATTGTGGATGCTGAGTTGAGTGGAAATGAAAAAGGAAGCAAACTAAACCGTCAAGGAAACCCTAAAACAAAGGCTCCATCTGCTTCCTCTCGAAAAAAGGGTGGCATGTGGGCGAGTTGCTGGAACTTCGTTTGCTCCATGGCTCCACTAATACGCGCGTATTTGAAGCAGCCGCTACTTCGTAATCCACGTTGCGTGTGGGTGTGCGCGAGGTATCTCGTCCATTAGCTCACATTAGCCGTCATTAGCTCACTTTGTAAGGCCCTAGCGCCATTGTCACACACTCGAGTCGCGACAACGGCACAACTGTGATACTCGCAAGCCAGAACAGATTTATTACTGCCACTAAATAGATTGCTCGACGCAACCTCATCTGGGGTTGTTGCTTCGAAGTACGATGCTACGATAAACAGGCTGGGGAAGGGAAAGATACGCCTTGTGCAAAAGGACGGCAAGCTACAAGGAAGCGGGAGGAGGCTCGCTCGCGCCGAAAGGCTTGCCCTACGCAACCTAGATCGCCCTAACCTTGGCAAATATTACCAGCCGTGGTCCGACCCGCCTCCTCCCCAGGGCTCTTAATTTTGGAAGTGACGATGATGTTATAAGGGCCGCCGTCGTGACGGACTTCGCCTCGAGTTAGAAAACACGGCCTATGAATTGTTGGTGGTGAAGGGTTGCAGATAGTGGCAAGCGAATGTGGAAGGGCCGCACAATGCGATTACAATGGTGAACGGCATGTCAATGATGGTGATATTATCTGTCGTTCAACTCGCCGAGGGCGGAAAGCAACAGGTGAAAAGAAGTCTGACATTATAGGTTTTAGACATTCTCCCTTGTATTTTTTCCATCTGTTAACTTCCCATCTTTACATTCACTTCCAACTGCAAAAATTTGTCGCATCACCTGCCTTCAACTTCCCTACAACTTAGATCAATTGTGACGGTGGGTATTGTGGTCCCAAAGACAGTCGAGATCGGCTAGGGGAATTTCATAGGTTCCCTAACGTCTTCAAAGGTACATTTTGCGACAGCTGGAGCAAAGTAATGGGTTAGCAGCAACCTCAAGATTCGTCCGTTGATAGGAAAGAATTGCCCGTGAATACCACAGAAGTGCCGTTGTCTGCGTCTAAACACCGCGCTTCAAAGGCGCTAGGGTCTTACAAAATGAATTAATAAGAAGAAAGCGAGCTTATGGACGAGATGCCTCGCGCACACCCCATGACACACAACATGGATCACTGCATGGCAATTAACTCAATTACGCGAGAGTTACTAGTGTCACGGGGCAAACAAGTTAAGAAAACTCGTCATGGCACACCCTTTCCTCACCGTGAAGGAGAAGAGCGGAGCATTTTTTGAGGCTCTACCGACTATTTCCTTCCCTTTTTTTCATTCTCAGTAAACTGAACATCCGATGCATTCATTACCAACGGCGGTGTCACCTCCACCAATTTTCCGGGGTTGTTGCTTTAAAGGAGGAATTCACGATTAGAATGAAGGTCGAAGAAAGGGAAACTGACCTAGTTGAGGGACCCACGGACCTCCTGAGGGTGCGAACTGACGCGCAATTCGCATGGAAAAATTTGACCTCGGCGACCTATCATGCCTCAAAGCTGGCGGGTCCGGCGATCTCCGCCCACCGATCATCTGATCACTCGCCGTAGTTCAATACGTGGCGAGTGATTAGATAGCTGAGAGAGCGTAGTGTTGAAGAGGGCACAGCGATGAGAGTCGCATCAATGCTCAAATCAACGGGCAAGGAAGGGGTCCCATTTCTCGGGTTCTGGGCCGTTTCTCATGGTTCTTCCTTCTTTCGTGTACCACTCACCATCCCTAGGTTAATTTGAAATGGGTTGCTTTTTCATCGTGAATTCGTCCTTTAAATCAAGCCAATAGGTGCTATTTGACAAGCCCGGGACGAAGAAGGAATGGAAGTCGTTTCTCCAGGATCGCATGAGTGACACTCTCACTGCGATTCTGACCCAATAATCCCCCTGAAAATGTTGTCTAATGAGCTATTGGCGAAATATTTTGGAAAGACGTTCGCTTGCCACCCGGAACAAGGTTCAACCAACAATGGGGACGTGAAATATGTTATCCGTAGACAAGCTATGGAAAAAACTTACACAAACTGTACGGTCCTGCTGTCCTCGTCAATCTTCCACCACAGTCGTATATGTTTCTTCTTCTCGTCATGAGAATGTGTAGCAGAGTTTTTGAATCTTGGAAACGGTAACTAGTCGAAAATCTCGTGAACAATTCAGCACTGGAAAATACTACCTGAAACACTGCTGCTGCCAAGAGCCGTTGTCATCAAGGCGCATCAGCTGTCCCATTCTGAAATTGAGCTTTCTCTGAAGACTAGAACTTCTGGAACCATCTCTGACTGAACCTTTTTGGTTCCGCTCATGTTGAAGGAGGGTTTTACGTAAGGAAGAAGCTCGAAGAAGAGGAAACTCATCTAGTAGAAAAACAGGCGGACCCTGTAAGGGTGCGGGCATTCGCATCAAAGGATATTCCACCAGCAGGGTCAAGCGTGCGTTGAGGAATCCTCGACATGTCACAGGGGGGGGGGGTCGTATTGGCCCGCTGGGGGAAGAGATCGGGCCCGATTGATGCAGTAGGATCATCGTCGGAGGACAAACATCAAGGATCGAATCGATACCAGGCCAGAGTATTTCCAATAACAATTGATTCCCCACACAAAATCTTCGTGATTTAGAGGTGTCCGCTTAGCAATTCTTAGTTACTTAGTGTTTTATCACGACACAAGTTAAAGAATCCGAAATTCGAAGAATCGCGCTTCAACTACTGCTCCTTGGAGAAAGAATCTCAATTCAAGAAGTCAAAAGGATCCTGAAAGGACTCATGTGAAATCACCGAGAGGAGTACACTATTAACCCTTTGACGACAATGGCACCCACCGGTGGGTGCCACTATGTTCGTCGCGTGGGACAATGGCACCCAATGGTGGGTGCCACCTTAAAATTTCCTTCTTTGTGCATTTAAAACATTTGTAACACCCCAATAATTATAAGCAAGTTCCATAATATCTATGGCTAGCACGACTTACAGAAATGTTTGAGAGCTAATTTATATAGAATTTTAGAATGTGCCATTTAGCTCGCCACCATATTAATTGGGGTTTTAAATTATTAGGCCGAAGATTAATTACTAATCAGGACTTCTTCGTCTTCTCATAGCCCTCAGATACAGGAAGGGGTTTGAAGTGTACCGGAAATTCTCTTGGACACTTAAAATTTCAGAGGATTTTGCCTCCTTCCCTTAAAAACGCGACTTCCCTGTCCAAATTTAGAAATTTTCTTGAAAAAATTTACAATATGAAGGCCTGCAGTTATAACTGGTGTACGATTAGAGTCGAAATATTCTACAGAAAAATTGCTTTAAAGGACAATTTTGTCTAATTTTGAGCGAGAGTTGGGCGCGCCAAAAACAGGCGTGGTCCCACGAGCAAGCTACGTGCAAATCCGCATTGTCGTCAAAGGGTTAAATAAGACACGTAAGCCCTCGCTTGTTTTTGTGTCAGTGCATGTCCGTTTTTGTAAGTCTGTCTGTCTGTCTGTCTGTCTGTCTGTCTGTCTGTCTGTCTGTCTGTCTGTCTGTCTGTCTGTCTGTCTGTCTGTCTGTCTGTCTGTCTGTCTGTCTGTCTGTCTGTCTGTCTGTCTGTCTGTCTGTCTGTCTGTCTGTCTGTCTGTCTGTCTGTCTGTCTGTCTGTCTGTCTGTCTGTCTGTCTGTCTGTCTGTCTGTCTGTCTGTCTGTCTGTCTGTCTGTCTGTCTGTCTGTCTGTCTGTCTGTCTGTCTGTCTGTCTGTCTGTCTGTCTGTCTGTCTGTCTGTCTGTCTGTCTGTCTGTCTGTCTGTTGTTACTGTATATTTTACGAGGGGATGGACGACGCGGAGTTTTACGACAGTTTTGGCGAATCTAATCGGGCCAGTGGGACTCGAATGGTCTCCTCAGGTGTGGCTCGAGATTCTTGCCAAGCGTGATCCAAATTGATACCTGCTTTGCTTCACGT
>MU883929.1:0-15142 GCA_036418205.1 Ostertagia ostertagi | reverse complement strand
CGGAGAGCGGATCGCGGACTCTGACACCAGCCTAATGATGCAGCACGAAATGGTAATTCACTAATTGTTGTTGTATCGCCAGCTCTACCAGACGTGCCTGTCAACCGCAGACTAGCCGGCAGGTGGGGTGAGGGACTTTAGTTCAAGATTTACACTTCTGCTCACTTCGCACCTCTGCCTCGCACCTCGGCAGGCGTGCCTGTGGGATACCATCCCTTAATTGGTTGAGCTGCCTTGTGACCTTTCTTAACGATGCCAAATACACCGATAAAACGAAACGAACCGATGATTACATTTGGATTTTGATACAAATTATGCGACATTCGACTGCCGCCGCATTGGCCATGATTCTCGAAAGCCGAAAGCATGGCGATCGTTATGGGGGTACGGTGAACGTAAAATGCAAGGAAAGCTAAGTGACTAAGAAAATGTAATAGAATATATTGTCTTGGACTCATCCCCGTTCCTTCGGATCTTTCCAAGAGTATTCATGTTGAGTATGTCTAGCTAAAGATCGCAGTCCTGGATTTACGGCTGCAGCAGTAAACGATTACAATCACGGTTCCCTACTAAATCCCACGGTTGGGAAGATACACTTTCAAATGCTCGCGCTTCCAACCGAGGGCGAGCGCGCCGGGCATTTCAGAATAATACGGAAAAATTGCCGAAGGCTGTTCACATTTCAATTTCCACGGCCTCAAATATTGCTTTAGCGAAAATCCGATGTTTGTTAACACATTGACGACAACGCGAGTTTTGGCTTTTTTGGCCACGTGGGACCGCGGCGATTTTGCGGGCGCGCTCGCCTCAGGTCGTTCAAGCAGATTTTGAGTGATAAATACACAATAATGATCAATTCAAAACCAGATCAGTAAATTGTAATGAGCGCAACCTAACCAGGGGTACAGTAGTGGAATTTCGATCGAAAGACATGGAATAACAATGAAAAAGCGAAATTGTCAGAACTAGCTGCAATGGACCTCAAAAGCAATTTTACGTTGATTATTCCAATCAAAACACACATATTGTCATCCCTAAGGTTCCTTATCTACTTCTACTACTATTTAAATCTTCACATTCATAAAAAGAAAAGTAAACGAAAAATTTATTGAACTGAAGATTTCGTATGGTTCAGAAATCCTCCTCTAAATTAAAGCATACGTGACCATTCTATGGGCCACTATGTTTGTAGCTACGTCAAGGTCTCTTCCATGGAATGAATACAAGAAACTTCTAAAAGAATCAGGCGTGCGCGAAAAAAATGAGTGTAATGGGTGCGGGGGATATATATCCCGCACGGTCCGACATGGCCTGCAATGCGCGGGATATATATCCCCCGCGTTGTCGTCAATGTGTTAAGAAAAACCAAAGTTCAGGACCAGACAGTTGGGTGAATGACGTCTCAGAGGTTCAGAAAAAATCAATGTAGAAAAGTATTTGTGGGTTGACTTTGTGATCAGGTTTTGTAGTTTATAGGCTCTTAGCTTTTCATAACGCTCCTCTTTTTTTATAAGACGATATCAAAAAATATCATCCTTCGAAGGTTGGAAGCTTGCGCGTCCAAGAAAATTGAAGGATTAAAAACTAGTTTTTTTTTTTCAAAATCTGACCACAAACCCCCAAAAACGACAACCAGTCTACTTCCAGAGACGGTCATTTTCCAAGGCAGTTTCGAACTTCTGAGTAATTCAATATCTCTTCTTTCTTTGTTTTGATGCATGCTGGAAGGTTGCAATAATTTGATTCGAAAGTTATTACTGCCCGAAAGTTGAAAACTTCCATGCTCGAAAAACCGAATCGGGGATTCTTTGTGTGGGTACACTGCTATAGTGGTGACTTGATAACACGAAGGACATTCTACTCATAAATACCCACAACTTTTAAGCATTGAATTTGCACGTACATTTGAACCTAAGCTTATGTGCTTTTTTCAATATTTATATTACTCATTGGAAAAAATTCCACTCATCCTGTCGCCCCTTATGAAGGTTTTAAGTTGTTTCTTTGTGGGCTGCACCAGAGCCCTAGCATGAGTCTTCTCATGTAATAAATATATATCCTTGTTTTTTCATCATGTAGTAAAATTCGAAAGATGTTTGGGTTCACATAAATAATGCACCGTGGATTCAAATTTACCATCTTTTTTGAAATCCATGTGTCAAATTCTACATATAGATACACTATATGTACATACTTCATTACTCTTACTGTTGTGAGCCTGCCCCGATAAACTTTATTTCATCTATTTCGATGTAGTTGGCATCGTTAGGGGAAGGTCACAGGGCACCTCAACCAATTAAGCGAGGGTATGCCACTGGCAAGGCCTGCCGAGGTGCGAGGCAGAGGTGTGAAGTAGGCAGAAGTGTGAATCTTGAACTAAAGACACAGACCCGGCAGATGTGATCGTAATGTGTGAAAAGAGAATTTCCTCAAACTATGTTCACTATGTTCAATCGATCTACAAATGCATGAAATAGCTATCACAAAGGGAATTCTGTGCACACAACAACCTTGAGAGATAATCAGTAAAACCTCACAATTATCAATAAAAAAATGTTAAAAGAAGATCTCATCTCACCAAATCCAAAAAAACCTTAGACATCGAAAAACTCAGTCAATGCACAACAAAAAAAAAATAAAAGCAACGACTCGCTTCAATCAAATGATCCTGCTGGACGTGTGAAGGAGGGGAGCCATCGTTTTGTACTCCTACTGACTAGTAAAGGGCGCCATTCGTTACGGGTCCCACTGCCTCCTGCTACAGTGAACCCTTCAATGTGGAGCGGGGAATCCGTGAGCCAGGGGCAGTGTCGCCAGTCTAGGGGGGTGGGGGGTGAGGGCAGTCACTTGACATGCGTGAGAAGCTGGAATGTTCGAATTCAACCGCGATCGCATGGGATCCCCGCGGGTTAAGGCAGTGGGTCCCGCAACGAATGGCGCCCTATACTAGTCAGTAGGAGTACAAAATGATTACTCCGTGAAGGAGGGGACGAATCTCTGATGCCATCCGTGAGCATTTTTCAAAAACTCATGATACCTCGATAGGAACTTCACCTGAAGAGCTGCGCCATGGGCAGAGAAATGGTTGCAACAAGCCAAGAAAACACGTTGCAGAGGAATAGTGGTCCTAAGCGAGATTGAATGCTCAAAAACCCTGAATAAGACCTAGTTCAAGATTACTGCCCTTAAATCTCAAAATTTTTATTTTTCGTCGAAACTTTGCTCAAGGGTAATTCGATGCCCTGATTACGAATATGACATTCATTTTTGATGCTGGCGCCATTTGGCGCCAGTTGGCGCCACCTTGTCACGACGGCTGTTTTCACGAAATTCGGTGTAAACTTGTCATAGGGGTTATTTGGTGTCCTGATTACGAATATGACAATCGTTTTTGGAATTGGCGCTGTCTAACGCATATTTTCTGCTCTCCTGGGCTCTCTCACTCACACATTGTGCTTAAGACTAAGCTTATTGGAGAAGGAGGACTCCGAGGTGGGTAAACCACGCAACATGTGACAGAAGTTGAAGTGTGTGATATCAGTGTGAATGAAGTGTGTGATATCAGGGTGAGTGGCTCACTCACCTCTGAGCCCTCCTTTCCCCAAGGGCTTAGTCCTGATAGTGATCAACCCAGTGCGAGGGCGCAGACGAGCAGAAAATAGGCGCCAAATGGCGCAAGCCCAAAAATGAATGTCATATTCGTAATCAGGACACCAAATAACCCCTATGTACAAGTTTACACCGAATTTGGTGAAAACAGCCGTCGTGACAAGGTGGCGCCAACTGGCGCCAAATGGCGCCAGCATCAAAAATGAATGTCATATTCGTAATCAGGGCATCGAATTACCCCTATAGGCAAAGTTTCGACGAAAAATAAAATTTTGAGATTTTGGGGCAGTAATGGTGGAATAGTGCCAGAGGAACGACCGACTAGGGAGACTCACAAATTATTCGACTTTTGAAAACTACAAAGCAATACAATATGAACTCCGTACAACCAAACAGCAGGTGCAGAGGGATAACAAAGTGACCTATGGTGCACCCTGCTCTAAACAGTCGATATCTCGAAGTCTGATTGGGCGTGTCACCGGAAATGACGTGGCAGCCACCGCACTTGATAGATGTTGTGTGGATAAAATACTCCGCCAGATATCAGCTTATCCGCGCAACTTCTATCAAGTGCGGTGGCTGCCACGTCATTTCCGGTGACACGCCCAATCAGACTTCGAGATATCGTCTGTAGATTCCGTGGCCGGATTAACCATAGGTTTACTCACATACTTAAAAGGATTACAGAAACAAGTGTAGATCCAATTCGCAACCCTACAGGTGGTTACCATAGGGAAGATACAAAACCGTGTATAAGCACCTTCTGAGTACAAGGTCAGTGAAATGCAATGTGGGAAGGGATGCTCATATGAACTCCACCAACGCAAAACCCACCATAGCAGCATACTATACTATACTCATGGTTAGCTACACAATGCGCTCACCACGGACTACTTGCTACCTTTTAAGTACGGGTAACCCGCATAACATTCTGAAACCTACAAAAATCACTTAAGGGGGTAGGGTCACTGATGACATTACCAGGATAAATATGAAAACAGGTTGAATACATAACCAATAGGACGTCTCATGAACTAATTGTAACTACAGCATACTGCGGACCCAAAATTCATCCATGATTGTAAACGAAAAGAAATAAATTCAGGAATTACGGCACCTTTGGCGCGCGACCGGTCCTCTTAATTATAAGCACCAACGCTTTGAACCGCTCCATAATGAAATTTTGCCAGATCAATACCAAAACTCCATATCGGAGACGGATGTCATCTACCAATGCGAGATAGCCGAGAGCAAGCTGAACAGCGATTAGATGACCTTTTATTTTTGCTGATAAAGTTAAGCACTTCTTTACCTCGGAACTATAGAAACACTGCATGGTATCCTTGAACCAATGGCTCATCAGCTCCCAAGCGATGTTACAACAAAGCAGAGTATGTTTCAGCGAGTTTGGTAATAGCAGCGCAGCTCAGTCATTCTGTCGATCGATGGCAGCTACTCTTCCAGCTGACTTGGGGCCGTATGCTATGCTTCCCCGAAGCTAGGTGATCCAAAGTTTCCTTTAAATTTATTTGTTTTGAACGATATAGTTTCTTCATTTTCAGTGCATGTTTACTTTAACCTACATACATACATTAAATGTAGGCCCTTTATCAGGGCAATCCCAGTTGGGAAGACAGAGAAAATTTAAAGGGATTTTCGTCCCTCAACCCCTTCGGGGAGCATAGCATATGCCCCTTGAACCCCATGTTCCTCGAGCTACCAGGAAAGCGATAACCAAAAGTAAAAAAGAAAGGAATGATGCCAGGCGCAATGTGACTCGGGGGGCCAGCCGCGCGCGCGCGTTGCGGCAACAGGAAATTCGTGAGCCAGGGGGAATGTAGCCAATTCAGGGGGTTGGGGGTGAGGGCAGTCACTTGACATGCGTGAGAAGCTGGAATGTTCGAGTTACACTACATCGCTGAGCCGCGCGCGGCGACTGCCCCCCCCCCCCCCGAGCCACATTGCGTCGGAGGCCATAACATTGTGTTGATCTGCTCTCAAAAGAAAGCTCCCACATTGTTCACAACCTTGGCGAATGATGCAGGCTGCCGTGAGTGTCCGGTTTACGGACTACTTGCTTTCCTCCACAGTCCTGCCACGAATGACGGAGGGCCAGACAGTCAGAGAACGGCGCCTGGGGCCGTAAGGTATGCTTCCCTGAAGGGATTACGTGACTACTTGAACTCTCCCTATGTTTCTTGCTGCGAAAGGCCAGAGCGCAGACGATTGGCCGATGTCAGACTTTGCGATTGGAGCGATTTTGCACCAATTGCAGGAGCGACGGGAGATTTACACCGCCGACCACCGATAACACGGCGCCGCTCGGGTAAATCTCCCGTCGCTCGCAGCGACGGATCGCTCAAGCGATCCGTCGCTCCTGCAATTGGTGCAAATCGCTCCAATCGCAAAGTCTGACATCGGCCATTAGAGAACGGCGCCTGGCTCGGCTCCAAGCCCCAAGCAGGAAGGTGAGAGCCCCAGGACTAAGCGTTGAAGGGAGGAGGGACTCCGGAGCAGGGTCTGTCCTATCGTTGTTACTTTTCGAAAATTTTTACGACCCCCCTCCCCCAACGTGGATTTGATACGACCCCCTTTTCCCTACCTCCACCATCTCCATCTTCCATCAAAACCCCGCCCACTTTTTCCTCCAAAAATGCCGTCGAGCGGGGGGGGTATATAGTCACTCTGAAACGGTAAATATCTCCGAAAATTTCCTTCTATTTCCACCATTTCAACCCATTTTTACCTATACTCCCACTACTTCCTTTTCTGGGGAGGAGGAGGGGGGGGAGGGGTATATAGTACGACCCCCCCCCTCCTACAAACTCAACCAGGTACAACCCCCCTCGTTGTTACTCGTAATAACGTAGGGTTGACCCTGCTCCGGAGTTGATTAGCCAGTTACACTGTGGCAAAGTTTGAGCGTGTCAGCCCACAGTGATCATATCCCACTATATAGGCGAGGGAGCGCAGGCATGGGCATCGAATCAAGTCGGTTTAAGGGCTGAGTTCAAGTTGTCCGTATACCAGGGTTTCCACACGAATGTCTCGACTTTCTCTGCATTTTCAAAAAAATCCTAATTTCTAGGGCTAGGATAGTACCTGTTCATGATCAATTCGCTTGCGGCACAACCGTGGACAAGTTGGTATAGTTCCAGAAACCCAGCGCCACTTGAGCGAAGTGGCAGCGGCGCTGGCCACTGCTTGCCCTTCCTTCAAGCCTGCCGCAGCTGTGACGTCATTTTGACGTCACCAATACGCACTCGCGTCCGCGCCGCCAGTGAGCTTTTCTCTCCTTCCTTGGAGGGGAGAGGGATCTACGAGAGAACGCAGAGGCGGTTCAAAGGGCTGAGTTCAAATAGTCGTCGAGGAAACCCTTAGCAGCACACAGTCATGTTGAAATTGATTGGATCAGATCCGTTCTTCCAGTTCGCTTCCTACTTACTTCCACTTATTACACAGCAAAATAAGAGCGCGGTAGATGCTCGGACTCCTCAATGTATCAAAGTATTGATGGTAGAGCTGGCCCTTGCTCGCTCCCTCGCCGCCGCTGTGACGTCACCAACACGCGAACGCGTCCGCGCCGCCGGTGAACTTTCCGTGGAGCCCCCCCCCCTCCAAGGCTTAGTCCTGGGGCACACACCCGTTCTCTAATCGTCTGTGCTCTAGTCATCGCGGCAGGACCATTGAGGAAAAATCAAGTAGTCCGTAAACCGAGGTGGGTGAGCGAACTAGAGTGTGGCAAAGTTTGAATGTGTGAGATCACAATGGTCATGAGCCGCTGAAGAGCGGACGAGAGATGGATCTGAGGCGGCTTAAAGGACCGGGTTCAAGTGGTCCGTCAACCATAAGTGTGCAGCCAAGAAGCAGCGTGCATTGTACGGAAATAGTAGTACGGTTACAGGAAATAGTAGCTAACGGTCAAGGTGCGCTCTTTGACATGCCAACATATTTCGCAATGACACTAGTTCGACTTGAAGAAATTTGAATTCGATTGAAAATCGGACAGGACCTATGGAACGTGGGTTGGGGGGG
Source organism: Ostertagia ostertagi (assembly GCA_036418205.1). NCBI lineage: Eukaryota > Metazoa > Nematoda > Chromadorea > Rhabditida > Trichostrongylidae > Ostertagia > Ostertagia ostertagi. The sequence continues at coordinate 7,498 of MU883929.1, read as the reverse complement.
GGGACGTGACCAGGCGGTGACGCAGCGCTTTGTTCATCTGCTCCTCCAAGGCTTAGTCCTTAATGGCGCGTATTTCGAAACTGTCACGTGGTGATGAAATAGTAACTGTCCCCTTGACTAAGCCTTGGAGGGTAGACGAACAGAGCCCGGGCCGCTGCGTGAATCCCCTCCCCACCCAATCAAAGAAGTAGAAGGAAAGTTTGACGTGATTCCGAGTTCTTCCGCGGAAATTGAAGAAGGAGAAGTTATTTACTGCTCCATTCTCTATCTTTGTTGCTTTCTGTTTCTCCTTTATTCACTCAGGGTGTGGTTCACTAGGACAAAGCGACTTCGCGTAGCGCAGCGCGAAACAATTTTCACTGCAGGGACCTCAGGTCCACCGCTGACCATAGTTCGGTCGCAGTGAAAAATGTTTCGCAAAGGAATCGCTTTCTGTCCTAGCAAATCACACCCATTCACCCACCTCTCTATGGTGTCGCCCGTTAATTTTTCTTTCTTAGCAGTATGTATGTGTGTTAGTGATCACTAAAAAAGAAAGTGTAGAGCTTGACATTTATGAGCCATTCTTGAATTACTTCCCATTTCCTTTTTTTGCTATCATCTTCTCAACGTCGAGCAATTTTCACCTTTTAAAGTGTCATGCAAATATCCTCACCATTATCGCAATAGAAGAGAAAGTTTGATTTGTTTTTGTTTGCTAATCTGCTGTTTTAACGCCGCAGTTCGCGTTGCGAATGTTTCACAAGAATGCTGGGTTGTGAACAAAACTTTCGCCCCAGGCGGGACTAGAGCTCTTCCCCGGTAAGCAAGAGGTGCGGGTCAAGTCCCGTCTGGGGCGAAGGTTTTTTTTTCACAACCCAGCATTCCTTAGAAAAGAAATTCACATGAAAGGTGAATTTACAGATGATGTTTCCAATGATGGTACTATGTTTTGCATTCCAGGTGTCTACTGTTCTTTTATATCACTCTAGTGTTTGAGATATTGATGCAAGCCCATCGATCAAAAAGAAGAAGAAGAAGAAAAGAGGAAAACTGTGACGTTGGATATAGATATCGTTGCGATAAGCGATTACTGAGAAAGGGGACTGTCGCCTAAGCGCGCACCCTGAAAAAATGCAGGACGAGTTCTTTGGCAGCTTGCCCACATTCTGAACGTCGTTCGTTGCGGGACCATGCTTCATTCTCAGTCCTCAACATCAAGCGCTTCTTCCGACATTGTTGGAAGTGGCTAAGCTTCATGTGTTGTTAAGAGTAAGCTTAGCGAAACGAAAGGAGAAGGTTAAAGAGGTGGAACTCGGGTTGGGGAGGGGCAGCGATGGCGCGGCGCTCTATTTGTCCGCTCCTCCAGGGCTTAGTCCACCAAAACAGTTATTCTTTCGCCATCAAGTAGTAGTTTCGGTGCTAACTTAGTTGGGGGGGGGGGCACGCGGCGGCGCGGCAGTCTGCTCGCCTGGCATGTTCGGAAATCCGTGGGCCAGGGGGGAGTGTAGGCAGTCTAGGGGGGGGGGGGGGGCAGTCACTTGACATGCGTGAAAAGCTGGAATGTTCGAGTTTACACTGTCTCGCTCGAGAGAGCCCAGGTGAGCAGACTGCCGCGCCGCCGGCCCCCCCCCAACTAAGTTAGCACCGTAGCCTCACCTTCAAATGGGTTACAAGGCTTCTGTCAACCAGGATATCTCTCGCGGGGAGAGTCCAGACGAGCATACGGTCTGGCTGCAGAGTTCGCGCCCAGTGGGAAGGGGGCGTGTACGCTTGTCGTCTGCGTCTCCGCCAGAGCCATTCTCACGTGGTAAGACATGTCAAGAGAAGGTGCAGCGATTCCGATGGAGCTTCTCTATTAGGAAAGTAGTCCAGTATTAGGAAACTTAAAATACGTCAACGATAATGACAAACAAAACACCCGATCAAAGGATAGTCTCAACAGATCGCAGTATACAAACACTGCTCTACTGGATACAACACCTTGACCAGTATACATGTCGTAGACATGTGATTTTGCGCCCCGACATTGAACCAGAGTGATCTGGCTTTGACAACCAGCAGGGATTATCCATACCGGCAAGGTCATTTATTAGGGCATAAGCTCTCATGTTACCACGAGATAGATTTGCCTCCCGACACCGGGAAACAAAGTTATCGCTGCCTTGACTAGGTGGGATTCTGACTTAGAGGCGTTCAGTCATAATCCCCCAGATGTTAGCTTCGGACCATTGACCGATCGGTCAAGTCCATGAACCAAATGTCTGAACCTGCTGTTCCTCTCGTACTAAGCAGGATTACTATCGCAACAATTAGTCAACAGTAGGGTAAAACTAACCTGTCTCACGACGGTCTAAACCCAGCTCACGTTCCCTATTAGTGGGTGAACAATCCAACGCTTGGCGAATTCTGCTTCGCAATGATAGGAAGAGCCGACATCGAAGGATCAAAAAGCAACGTCGCTATGGACGCTTGGCTGCCACAAGCCAGTTATCCCTGTGGTAACTTTTCTGACACCTCTTACCAGAAACCATCTGGATTAAAAGGATCGATAGGCCACGCTTTCGCGGTCTGTACTCGTACTGAAAGTCAAGATCAAGCGAGCTTTTGCCCTTTTGCTCTACGAGAGGTTTCCGTCCTCTCTGAGCTAGCCTTAGGACACCTGCGTTACAGTTTGACAGATGTACCGCCCCAGTCAAACTCCCCGCCTGACACTGTCTTCGGCGAGAGTCGCAATGCCACCAGGTGGCTTTGCTTAAGACAAAGAAAAAAGAGCCGGAGCTCAATTCTCTTCTCACCGAATAAGTAAAGAATCGATGAAAGTGGTGGTATTTCATTGGCGACCGAAGTCTCCCACCTATGCTACACCTCTCATGACTCTTCACAATGTCAAACTAGAGTCAAGCTCAACAGGGTCTTCTTTCCCCGCTATTTTTACCAAGCCCGTTCCCTTGGCTGTGGTTTCGCTAGATAGTAGTTAGGGACAGTGGGAATCTCGTTAATCCATTCATGCGCGTCAGGTTGATTTTGTGGCTTTCCTCCGCTACCCTCCCACTATGGGCCGTTACGGCTCACTAGCATTGTCCGTGTTTCTACCCTATATTGCTATAGGGATCCGACCCTTAGAAGCTCACAACTTGACTGAACACGCTGGCAGACCACCGAGACTCTGCCTGAAGGATACGAGATTCCCTCTTACCTTCACTCGCGGTCTGTATACCGCGGTATTAGCCTATTAAAGGCTTGATAATGTGGCTAATTGGATGGAGCCGTTCCGCTAGCATGGAAAACGAAGGTAGTGAGCAATCCTTCTTTCGACCCATCTTTTCACCTAGAGGAGCGAGCACACCTGATGTTTGAATATAGGATCAGGCATGTCCATTTTATCCTCGAAGAATCCAGTTCTCCCAAAGAGAATTCTCCATTTTGGTCTCTCAACCTCAAGCCACTTACCCACAGGGGTGTGGCCTGCCTGAAGTCGGTTAGCATGAAAGGTGAGTGCATCCACAGGCCACAGATCCCTGCAGCCGAGCAAGCCGGCTGCTAGAGTGCACATTGAAGTGCCTACGCTGTGTTGTGGAACGGAGTCTAACTCGACACTCACCAATACTCCGGACTTCATGACCTGTCATAGGTTTCTCTAACGCAGTTGCCTGCGCTCCCTTTCAAGCTAACATGTCACGCCCTGTGGCCACAAGAACAAGCCTTGTGGTCAAGTTGCCGCGCTTGCGATACCCTATGTCTCCGTTTTACCGAAGACTCTGCTGGAGGCGGGTATTAACAACTTGGCGTCTTTTCACTGCTACGAAAGGGACTCGAGTGCTCTATTTACTGCTGTCCTATCCACTTTCATCCTCCATGATGATCAGTCATGTCGGGCGGTGGCGTGCGGTCAGCCTGTAAGTTCGAGCTTTCCTCGTGAAGCTAACGCTTCACAAGTGCTAGGGCTGTATCCCTGTTTACGCTAGGCGCTTCCCTTTGATGGGATGTACATGGTTAACATAATGTTTCCATCACAAGTGATAGGTCTCGCCACATTATGTTAAACCAGCGACAACTATTAAGTTGACGTTTTCATTACCTATGCGAAATTACTTTCGCACGGTACGCAATGGATATTTCTATCCAAGGTAAAGCTGCTCTTGGCCGCTACACACTCGTGTAACGTTGCCCGGGAAGCACCTCTCTTGGAGGTGGCAGCCTGGAATCGCTAATCCATTCATGCGCGTCAGTAGTTTTTATGTCTTTCCTCCTCTTCCCTCCCACTATGGGCCGTTTCAGACTTCAATGAAGCCTTCATTCCTCTTCACATAACTGTGAAGATCCGACCCTCAAATACGCTCTGTACTGACACTTTTGACACGCATTGGCAGATGGCGCGAATCTGCACTGGACGAGACTCTTGTCCCTTCCCATGGTTCTAAATGCCATGCTCTCTTGTGATCGTAGGTCCTTATAGGCCTACTCCTCGCTCCTGGCTAGATGACTTCTCACTAGCCAATTCGTTCCCAAGATCGCACTTCTAGAGAGTTTCTCTATGATAAAATCAATTTTATCAGGCAATCTTAGGCTTTGGACATAATGTCTTAGGGTTTTGCTACATTCTCCACATGTGCCAAGCACAATGGGAACGATATCCACCCTACATCGACGGTCTTTCTGAAGGACCGCTTTGAGATTCGGTCCTGGTCTATACTGACTCAGGTCCGTGTCTTCAGGCATGGTGCTGTTGACACCATACTTGGAGATCTTCCTTCTCTCTTGGTTTGCGATGCGCGTGTACCATGAGACTGAAATCTCTATGATCCATATGCGTCTCGCCTCTCTATCCCAGACTAATATGTCGGGGCGATTATGCTTCAAGCTTTCGCTTGTATGCACAGGATTGTTCCAATGAATTTCCACATTTGGCCCTACTAGTACGTGGGGTTCATGTGTGTTAGTAACTTCATTGGATAATCCATACTTTCGCTTGAGCGAGTAATATATCACTCTAGCGACGTCATCATGTCTTTCGATCATGATGTTTGTTCTCCAATGTTCACAGCATGATACTATATGTTCTGCTGTTTCCCTCATTGGACACCCCATTCGGCACGTGACGGAAGCCTGAACCGCACGTCCTGGGGCACTTGCTCTAGTGAGTAGTGAGCCTTCTTGTACAGCCCACACGTTTCTGAGAACTTCAGATGACACCCATCCCTTACTTAACCATAGGAACGAATCCTTGTGGTTTAGTTGGAAGCGACCATCTGGGTCCTCCAGCACTCTACTGGCTACTCTCCTCTTTTTCCACTCAGACATCTGGAACTGAGCCCATCTCTGGTGGACTAGAGTAGAGATAGCCCGTGCCGCTTTAGTTGCAGAGTCGTATCTACGACCATCAACTTCTATGAACGTTAATATCGTTCTAGTCACCCTTCCCTCTAGTCCATTGGCTGCTAAAACGGACTTAAAGTCTGAGGTTAGTGACCTTTTACTGCTAGCTCGTAGGCTTTCGGCTAGCTGGTAGGGGACTATAAAGTCTGGGTTGGAGGATAGGTAACACCATGTGTAAACAATGGTATGTTCAACCTCCTCCTCCACAGACTTCAGGCCTAGTCCACCTTCCTCTTTACTGACATACAGTCTCGCAACGCAGCTGTATCCGAATCGCATTTTCGATTCTTCCAACAGCTTACGTACGCGTATGTCGAAGTCTCGTGCTTTCTTCTTCAAGGAGATGAGGCGACCCTTTCCAAAGATCACACAAGACACTGCATACTTTAGCTTGGGAATTACTGTCTGGTTGTATCCTTGAACTTTTTGACGAACAGTAAGTTCACTGTTCATTATACGCACAGCAGTATTCCAAGCATTGACCTGGACTCTTTGCCACACTTCTCTCATAGAGACAAGTGCATCTTGCTCCGCGCCCAGGTATTTATAGAAGGAGTTGAGTCCGAGTATTGGGATTTCTCCTATCTCGGTTCTTCCTTCCGCAGCAGCGTTGAGAGACTTCACCGCACATTTCTGTGGGTTCATCTTCAGCCCTAACTGCTCTGCTACTCGCTGGATTCCAGCCTTGGCTTTCACCAAGTCGTCCCAGCTCGTAGAGTAGACTTTGAGGTCATCCATATAAAAGATGTGCCCCACCTCAAAGCTACCTTCTCCTCTGGCAGAACTGCCAGTCTTGGTCTTGTATGGCTCGATGTTAGAGCTCAACCAACCAGATATCGGTGCAATGGCTAGGCAGAATAGCAGTGGACTCAGAGTATCTCCCTGCATGAGGCCATTCCTGACGTCAAGGGGAGCACTTCTGACCACTTTGCCATTCTGGTAGCCATGGTACCTGACGCTCTGTTTGGACATAATTCTCTGCAATAATGCAGTAATGGGGCTGGGAATACCCCATTGCCTTAATGTCCAATTTACCGCGCCGTGTGACACAGAGTCAAAAGCTTTGGTCATATCCACCCATAGCATATGTAGCTCTGCGTGATGCTTGATAGCATCTCTGCATACTGTTTGATCCAGTATGTGCGCATGAGTGCACCCCCAAATGCCACGCCGCAAAGCGACCTGTTCCTTAGGAATTCGGTCTTGCGTGCATGCGGCAATTCGGTTTGCAATCATGGCTGTCAGTACCTTATAGCATGTATTCAAACATGCTATTGGCCGAAAATCTCCGGGGCCTGGGGCCGCTGATTTTCCTTTTGGGATTAGTACCACTTTGCCTCTACAGAGCCATCGCGGTATCACTTCCCTGCGCCTGTGCAGTGCTTTCATGCACCACTCTTTAAGACGCTCCTTAGCTTCCGGTAGGTGTTTCCACCAGAAACCTTGGATTCCATCTGGTCCAGTAGCCTTCCAGGGTTTGATCCTCGAGAACAAGTTCTCCAGTCATCTTCTGAGAGGTCTACGTCCACATGGGTATTTGCGGTTCGCCTGTGGGTTCGCGACCATGTCGCGAGTTCCACTGTTTCTACGAACGGTTGAACCTTGCCCACAATAGGAGCCCAGTACTCACGTACTTGGTTCACCGGTACATTTCCCCCTTGATCACGGGGCTCTCTTGCTACGAAGGATGGACCCCTTCGCCTCACTTGGAAGCGCCTCTTGGCATCTTCCATCTTCTTGATGTCTTGCTGCACGATGTTCAACTGGTCACGAAGTCTCACTTGGAGCCTCTGAACATCAACAGTCCTAGACACCTTATATAGTTTGGAGACTTCAAGGTACAAACGACTGGGCCTGCCTTGCCCTCCTTGCAAGTCTCCATCTATACGTCTTCTCCTTAGCTCTCCCGCCAAGCGCGGATATGAAGCGGATAAGAGTGCTTCGGAGCTGAATCGCTTCATTGAAGCGTTCTCTTTCTGGTTCTAGCCTTTTACTAGCATCTTCTATTGCCTTGGCGCTGATAGCACGCGCTATCGCGTACACCGCAGCATTTAGAGATGTTAGCCTTTTTATCTTTCTTTCTCGAAGCTCTTCTGCAAGAACTTCGTTTCCTATGCCGAGTAAGACCTTTGGGATTTCG
>MU883924.1:0-17259 GCA_036418205.1 Ostertagia ostertagi | reverse complement strand
CTGATTTCGAGTACCAAAAACGACCCATTCGTTAGGTGGAACTCACGGTTGGTCGTTGTATTGCCTTCTTGCACCAACAGCTGATCGCATTGAATTACATGAGAGGATATGTAGAGTAGTGCGAGGTGTTGTAGCCAGTGGAGAGACATCAGCTTTTTGATAGAGGCGCTCGGAATACGAATGAAAGCGAACCGGCCATGCGAACTAATCCTTTTCTTCCTACCAATACAAAGCGCCTGCTCTTAGTTATAGGACAGAGGGATTACACGGCATGGGACAAGTAATAACTTTTCACGCTTTTTGTTTTGACACGGCTACATTCGGGCGTATGCACTTCTTTGATCAAGGGGAGGGGGTTGAAATAGGCCATAGTATTCAAATGGAACATAAATATGAAGAATAAGGTATCATAAAATGACTAGCAGCAAGTTATGCTCGGCCAAGCACGGCCTTTATACCCCATTCCTTGGTCTGACATCATCTTGTTTTACTCCTAATCTAGATTAATTATAAATATTAATAATTTGAAATCCAATTTTGACATAATAATTAGAGAAATAATTACAAAAATGTGTTATTCAGGGGTTGTGGGCGGAGTTTGCGCGGTGGGCGGGGTCAGGACATGGCTAATATGGGGGGTCCGTGGGCCGGGGGGTGTGCGTGCCTCAACCACCGGAGTATGTAGAGTATGTTCAGTGAAAACTTCAACAGTTAGAATGGCTGTGATGGCACATTTTTGGCCAATTCATGGATCGAATTATGTAAAATTAAGAAAACATAAAAATATATGAGAAAGTGTCCAAGGAGAAATATTTGGCTGGTTTTACATCACTCTAAATCCCACCTATTACTACAAATGCAGTAAAATAGAAATGAGCATCGGTGGACTCACGCGAGTCATGTATTGCCCAAGTACACTTTCAAACTCCTCTGTAACTTTCGGTGTAAACGAAATGCATGGCTCATGCGGAAAGACACTCACCGTCGTAAACCTCGTTCCTTTTCTGAATGTCATAGAACTTGTCAACGTAGTAACTCTAGACAGCTTTTAAAGGAATCTTCCACGGAAAAAGCTCCGCCCTCATTACCACAGAAAACGATACCTTAAAGGAATCTTCCACGGAAAGAGTGATCATTTTGTCTTGTGTGTAGGATTAGTATTATCGAAACTAACGCTTATGTTCCGTTCTTTTTGCTATGCTCATGAGGCTAGGGGCCTAAGGTATCGTTTTTCTGTGGTAATGGAGGCGGAGCTTTTTCCGTGGAAGATTCCTTTAATACTATTAAGCCATTTTCGACTTTCAGACAGAGTGGAAAGGATGGTGTGGTGGCACCGCTTATCACACGCACATAAATGTTCAAATCCAGGATCGGCTTCTACCCTGCGAGGTAGCTTATAGTCCTTGCTATTCCCACCCCCCCCCATGCAGCGTGGAGTAAGCTGTTACGCGGTACCCACAGGAGGCCGTTGCGCCTGAGAGTGCCACGAGACACGGATGAGTCAGCGTCACGAGTCGCAGCGCACACTGCTTGATGTCCACAAGCCTACAATAGAATGCGCCTATAACTTCCTATGGCACAACACGCTGGACGCGGAAAGTCTGCATCTCTGTCTTGTCGCGCGCACGGGGCTCTTTCGGGGTACAGAGTTTAAACAATATTCCATTGATAAGTAAATCGTCACTAGCCATGCATAGGAATCTGGGTGAGCTTCTTTGGTCAATTCATAGGCCAGGTCGCATTCCAAGACTAGGACGATTCCTAATGAAAGTAAATAGCGCGCGTAATCCAAACACGTTCTCGAAATTCTGCCTGCTGCTAATGCATTTCATAAAACTTACGAATATGCTGCAGTTTCACAAAATTGGGCCATATCGTCAATGGACAATCCTTCGGAGTGAAAAAGCCTGTAAGCGTACGTCACGTCAAACTTCGCCCTGGTAACCTTAATTCTGACAATGACCATCAGTTCAACAATTTCCGTCTGGAAAGAAGCGATCACGTGTATAGGAAATCTAGGCACGTGTTCAGCCGTTTCGCGTCTCTCTTCGCTGCCTCAATGTGTTTTTAGGAGCCCTGCAATCCTTTCCGAAGGTAAATGGACTATGAATGGCTTTTTTTTAGCAAACTCGATAATGGCCGTCGGCGTCGAAAAAAAAGCAATTTAAATTAATTTGGTATCAGAAATAAGCTAATGTTTTCTGCGTTTTGAAATCTGAATGCTCCTCAGAATCGCTGTATTTGCATCGATTTAAAGAAATCAAAAATGAACCAAAACGAAACACTTTGTGCTAATGTGCTCCTGTGTGGTCGCGCCATGCATTCTTCCTGCGTTCGCTTTTGTTTGGAGAGCAATAGCGTTGAGACGTGTGCTAGCGCGAGTGCTGGGTATTGCTAGAAGCTGAAAGCATGCATATTCAGGGTTTGCTACCTGTACCAATCTGATAATGCTGGTAATAAATTCCAAGGGAAGTGGGGATATACTATAGTACTACAGTTTAGGATTTTTGTTAGAACTATGCGATATAGCGGAAGCAGCACTCGCACAATGCATCACTTCTTCACGAATATATGCAGAAGCCCTATACAAATGTAAGTCATCAGGAGCCATCAAGTGGGAAACTTACCGGTCACTTTCAAAATCCCGCGATCGTACTTCCTTTACATCAGCGGTGCCTTTCTCCTTCGCGCTACGGGTTAGCTCATTTATTACCGAACTTGCATAAAAGCATAAAAACACTTACTCGAAAAGCTGGCCACGGAAGCCTGTAGAGGCCAAATTGCATTCAAGTGCCACCCCGACTCTGAACGGAACAATGCGTGGCGGGCTCTACGCCGGAAGCTCTACCGTTTATCATATTAGGATGTCGTAGACGGGGCTCCCTGGAGTGCTCCCTGTTTCACGGCTAACTCTTATTCAAAACATTAAAGGAGTCCTCATGGCGATGCAGAGAACTGCACTCATCTGGGGATCTTCTGGAGGAGCTTTGTTCTCTAAGAAAGTCAGAGTCGACTCACAGCATCCTTTTCAAGCAAACGTTAGAACGCGACACGCTTCTTCTTTCCCACTACTCCATTTCGGGATAAAAGAACTAACACATTGCTTACGATGTCACAATTATATGTATGCAGGGTGGGCCAAATCTTAGTAAACGCGAGTGCGCGCGGTCATGCCCACTTTTCTCCGAATCTCCTAAGTTTCCTCTTTATCCAGGCATAATGCAATAGAGGAAAAATAGTTTTCATGTTGACACCAAATATCGTAGAGTTTTCGAGTTAGTGAAACAATAAAAACACGGTATGCCTCAAAATGAACCGCCAAATGGCCATGACGCGCTACATCTAGTTACGGTTCAAGTAATAAAGAAATTCTTATGGATAATGGTTGAGCGCTCCAATATGATAGGAACCACCTGAAATGGAAAGGAAGAAGATTCGAAGATTACAGCTACATCAGGACAAATATCAACTGCAGAAACCGTCCTCCACCTTGCGGCTTCCGTACCGCAAAATTGAAAAAAATTGATGTAAGAAGACCACTTGGACACTCTTACGATCTAATGTCTGTCATGGATAAGAAACCTCTAGAGTACATCACTTTGGACATTTCAGCAGTACCGGGCATCTAGTAATCAAGCAAAAATTTTGGAGAGACCATTTCGTCCTCACGGTATTCTAACAACTCCTCTCTGATAATATCTCATCGAATTTTTGGGATTCACTGTTTGCTCCTACATCCAGTTTCACCGAGCAGGGTTTACTGCACGGTGAAACTGGATGTAGGAGCAATCTATAAATCCCAAAAATATCTGATTCCCCAAGAAGGGCAAAACAAAAAGCTTGGATTCAGTTGACGCGTGTCACTGTGCACGGCTCCCCTCTTCATCCAAAGGCCTGGGCCAACGCTGCAGTTAACTGATTTCAAACGCAACCTAGCTTTGTATTGCGATATCGGGGCACCAGCATTTTTCGAAATCGATTTGTTTCATTAGGCTAATATTCGTTTTTAGCGACTTAGTGTCTTGCTTACCTTAATTTGGCCCACCTTGCATATGGTGCTATGCTATCTGTCTGCATGTATGCCATGTGTTTATCTATCCGTTTACCTGTGGAATGTTTGGTGTGTGTGTGAGTCCGTCGCAAAAATTCGGGACTACCTAAAGATTAACCTGGAGTGGGCGCAAGGCTTGTGAACGGTAGGGCAGGATGTACATGAGCATGTACATGACCTGAGTGGAGCCTCGACTACCATGAACGGGGCATGCGGAAAGGCAAACCTCCTACTGAGCTCCCCACCCCCCCCACAAAAAAAAACTAGCTAAGAACAGGCCAGAGACCCGCAATGAAACAATGGACTCAATCGGGGTCAGAAAGTGAAGGATGTAATGATAAGATCCGCTTTTTTAGGCAGCCGCCGTGTGTCTCAGTGGGGAGAGTGGATTACCGCAGAAGATCATAAACTCAGCCCTAAGATAAGCAATCTGTAGGCTCAGGAGAATATTTCGGGGGGGGGGGGAAATACTTTCGGGAAATTCTGATATAGCCTGGCCAATAAGACGAGCTACTGCGAATAGGTGCGAGAGCTCAGTGCTCAATGGTGCGCTCATCAACGGGCGGAGCTAAAATCGAAGTTTGCAGATAAGTCAAACGCTCACGTTGGTCTGAGTGCACAGGAGGTGGCCGAGATAAAACCTGAAGTCTGCATTATGTTCCAAAAACTGTCCTGACTTTGAAAAAAGGGGATGGAGGCTAGCAAAGAGGCAGATTTAGTCCATATATCAGTTTATGATGGGGGCGAGAGGGATGTTAGACTGTTAGGGAGTGTCTTACATAGTGACGGAGCGAAAAGAATAGTTATGATATGCATAAATAACGGTGTTATTTTCACTTTGGCAGGCCTACGGCTCTACAAGGAAGCCCATTTGGGGTCAAGTGGTTCTAAAAAAAAAAAAAAAAAAAAAAAAAAAAAAAAAAAAAAAAAAAAAAAAAAAAAAAAAAAAAAAAAAAAAAAAAAAAAAAAAAAAAAAAAAAAAAAAAAAAAAAAAAAAAAAAAAGGGCAACGGTGCAGGGTCGGTTCGACAGCAAGTCCAAGAAGCAACTTTCTTGGCCGTCGTCACTTGTGGTGTGTAATCCACCCGACGCCCTTCTTGTTTTTTGAAATGGAGGGGTGCAAGCTGGGTGGGGTTTACACCGGTGTGGGCAGAGCTGGCGTCAATGTGCCTTCGGGGAGCCATCTGTCGGAAGGCCACTGGGACTAAGCCTAATGCAGAGGGACAAATTCCGGAGTGATTGAAAATTGCTTACGCAGCTCAGATTCCCTTTTCCTCCAAAGCTCAGTCCCAGATCTGGAAGTTTTCGTTAATCTGACGCAATGTTACACGATGCCCCCGGAGCCACATTACGTCCAGAGCTGAAGCTAAATTTCAGTTGTCCTGATTAGTGTCGGGAACTCCATTATGAACGTCGCGACAAGTGGATGAGATAGGACCGGAATTAGAAATATAAAGACTTTATACATTGCACATGTAAATAAGAAATCACAAAGAAGTTGAGTTAAAGACAGTATCGGTGGGGTTCCTTGCGGTAATTCAAAGTCGTAAAGACAAGATATGAGAACTCATACGTGTGCATCCATTCAGTGCATGCTCTTCCCCCCCCATTTGTTCATCAAGGCTGGAGATGAAATGTCAGAGACTTGTCAAAACAAAAAAGGCAAATGTTCTTTCCTCAGAATATAGATTCGATTGGAAAAGAAACAACACAGTCAACATTGGCGACTTTACAAAACGCGTTTATCTGCGCTGCTGCTGACTTTGAAAAAGAGCAGAGAAGGTACGAAATTCAACGTGACGCGGACCACGGCTTAGCGTGGATAGGTCTGAACAAAGACTACTAACATTTTATACAAATAATATCGATAGGCATTAACATAGGTATTGATTAATCCATAATTACAATAATAATACTCTGTGAAAAACAGTAACAGTAAATGAGGTGAAGAAAAGGTATTAATCGAAGAGCTCGAAATGGAAGCACATACTGATCGCGAGCTTGGAAATCGCATTGCACTGCAAAGGGAAAAAGTATATATGTGACTAATAGAGAACGAAATGTCGTAGTCGTGAAGCTAATCGTTTGGCTAAATTTGGCGTGGGTCATACTTGTGAGTTATAAATGAGAAGGCATTCGCTGTTTCTTCTACATAAAGTGACTCAGTATAGTCAAAAGAAATCATCTCAGGCGTCTACTGCCATACCTCATGTCAAACTCGGTATTTCGACATGGTATCATCAGCCAATACTAAAGAATGTTCCGGTAGGAGTCAGACCTCGCGAATCCAGCGAACGGCTAGCGAATTGCGGGGGTAGGAGCGCATCAGCATCTCGAGCGATTTGCCGCGAATCGAACTATGCACCAGCGGATCGAGTATGCACCACTTTCAAAGATGTGTCATTACTGGACAATTTTAAAAGTGGCAGGCAGACGCTCTCATGTCAAATTGACTCTGCCACTTTCAGAGCTCCGAGGGCATGAGAGGCCGGGAAGGGAGAGTGAACGTGTACATGACAGAGGTCCCCAGGGCCCTTTTTTTGGGTCATCCTAAAAACTATTTCATCGGGTCAATGGTACATCGTCGAACAATGCACGATCGCTCGAAAAAGCTGACATGTGGATTCATCTGAAACATGCCCGAATTCTCCAGATCGCTAGCGACGGTGGATTCGCAAACCCTCACACCGTCCTTCCAATGTTGAACCATCAAAAAAAAAACTCCTTATTTCGGGTAAATGAATATTTATCACACTTTCCTCAACATAGTAAGCTATGACTTACTTTACACTTCATAAAAAATGATAGTGTTATCACAAAATGAAGATGTACCCTCTCTGGACCTTTTAAAAAAAGAGAGCAACCAGAAAACATTTCACACAAAAATCTACAATTCTCACTCGAAACTTCGCCACTTTTCTGGATTTCCCAGGAAAAGTCATTCCCATTGGGAATTGATCTCTCAACTTCACTCTAAGGAGAATAGATAGAGCGTGAAAAATGTTGGCAAAAATCAGCTAAAAATAGAAGGTTTGACATGAGGTATGGCAAATACGTCTCAGTGGCTTTTTGTTGTACTGCGTATGTGACATTAAAGCACTTGAGGAAACGAATGCTAAAATGAGTTGATTGTTGATTCAGCATCCAGTGCCTGAGGAATTGAACGACAAATATTTGAATCTACACTATCATTCTACATCTGAAGCTGTAAAAAATTACGACAACTGCAGTAAGTTTCAGTCGCAAACTGGGGATTCCTCCCATTTTTCTTCCTGTACTCTACTTCTTACAATCAGATTCGCTAGAAGAAATAATAATTCTGACTCAAAAAAGGCGTCTTTTATTAGAGGACGACCCGTGTATCTGTCCCTGAAATTTCTGGTCATGACTTATCTATTCTCTAGTCTCAGGTAGACTTGATTAAGTCTCTATCAGAGAAGTTTAGTATACTTGAGTATTAACAAGGGAAGAATAGTTTGAAGACAAACGAAAAAGATGCCTTATGCCCCCTTCGGTTCATTCAAAGTGTAATCGAATGCTACCACCTATCCGTGGAGATGTGTCAGCTTCTTGCCATGAAAGAGTTTAGCATGAATCGGGGCCGGTGTCTAGGCTGCAAAACCGTCATAGTACTATATACCATGGGCTGTAGCTTTTGGGTAAGGGACATCATTTCTTGTTGTGTGGAGTTTAGAAGCTAGGAGAACACCGTTTATGCAGGTAACCTATGCCGACAGCCTGAATGCAGGTGCGCGCGACTCTGTGAACCCCAACTCCATGGAATTGACGAAAAGAAAGGACAACCTATAGAATAGACAACATCGTCAGATATATACCCTGGATTTCAGATACTCGCGAATTCCTGTAGTAGTCAGCGGAAGGGGGGACATGGGAGGTACGGGAGATAGTATGTTGGGGGAGCTTGCCATGAGGCTGTCAAAAACCTCCAAGATAGAGACATTACGCAACGCTGATTGAGGCTAGGTAACCATGACAGGCCTCTTTGAACTCGGTGATGTTTCACAACACGAAGGCAGGGAGCACAATGGGCAATGGTCCAATCTTGCCAGCTGAGAAACGTTTCAGGACATTTTACAAGCTTCCACGTGCCTTCACTATAATGTTACTCTACTGTGAAAACTTAGAAATTTCGCCTATGCAACGCTTATGAACAAGCGACGTCCTTTTGTCCCGCTGCCCCCTGTACTTGGGGGGGGGGGCAGCGAGGAAAAAATGAAGTCGCTTTGTTCATAGCGACGTATTCAAAGGATCGTAGGGTTTTATTTTAGACTTTTTTTAGACACTATTTTGAAGGATCGTAGGTTGTATTGCCAATCCATTGTATTCGAACAAGAATATTAAGAGTTGCAAAAAATGGTTTACCTCAGTTAATTCGAAGAACAATCAGCACGCATCAAACGTTCCATTTTTGAGGATCACAGAGCTCTCTTTTCGATGTGAAGGCGAACGTGCGCTGACCGTCCGTCCTCGACCGAGTGCTCCATTCCTCCAGGCACATATAAGGACCCCCAAAGTAAACAGACACATAGAAACCAAGGATAAACACCGATATGCTGATCAACGAAAGACGCCCTCTGAAACAACCAGAATTAATATGACTTCGATGGCTACATGGTTGTTGTGACAGATGTATTGGAATCCAGTTCAATTATGCAGAATCCCCTGCACTGCGGATTCTAAATGATTCGAAAACGACAACGGCCACTTCCCTCGCTATTTGCAATTCGTTAAACTACCTGGTTGCTTAAGTGGGATGCGGAAAATTGGCTAGGTTTACTTAGACATGCACGAAAATCCCGTTAGAATGCGGCCAACGGCAGGCATATGTTGCCGTCAATGCTGCGCTTTAGCGACGCAGTCGTTAGCGCAGATGAAATAAGAATCCGGTAGCATCGAGCAGACGAAATCGCTGTCAGAATGCCCTCTTGCGATCGTCGCGTTCACCAGCATATAGATTCAAAGGAAAGATCAGATTAAATTTGATTGGGCGGGAGGGATGGACTGTCAGTAGGAAGGAAAAAAGCGAGAAAGAAATCGTGAAATGACCAAGGAAACAACGAGCGTCTGATCAGTCGCCGCAAGAGAATTCCAATAGAGGCATGGAGATGATAGATAATGTGAGCGCGGGAGTGGTGGAATAGTCCGAGTAGAGAGAGCATGGCAACAGTTAGCGACGCAGACAAGATATCTAACGGTGGGCGGGGCATGGTGGAGTTGCCAAAGTCGTTAGCGTCCAGCGTCTTAGTAACTTTTTTTCAGTGCTAGAAGGTGACCGCGATCGCTCCTCACTTGCGTAACTAGCCACTTGTTCACGTTAAGGCTTCTTAGGTGGGTCTGAGCCCGAACTCTTGACCTTAATTTATGAATACGGCAGTAAGCCTGAGCTTACCACGATTATTCTTGAGGTTTTGTGAGAGGGGGGGGGGAAGGGAAAAGAAAAGAGGAGGTTGAAAATTTCGCTGCCACTTACTAGATCTCCACTTTCACCCTATAATTTTTTTGCATTTCAATCCCTTGATACCATAAATCGTCGTTTTGATTTTTTACCAGTCCACATTTACAAATTAATTTGTTCGGCAATCTCCAGATTTCGATTTCCCTGGGAGTTTTATTTCTCAAGCCAACTATCTTATGATCCAGAGATAGGGCGAAAATTATAAGGTTGAGTTCAATTAACACTTTGGAGACCGCGCGTGTTTTACGTTCCGCGGCCGCGCGGGACTTCGGTGAGATTTTTAGGGATCTTATCTAGCAAATTCAAAAGAAGAACCCGTTGTGTAATGCAGAAGAAATCTTATCGGATAAAATGGAAAAGAAAATGAATGAAAAACCTAATAATTGTTTCCGAAATGCGAGCTGAAAGGTCCTATGCGGTCGGAGGGCTGCAGCCCACATATGGGCTGCGTGGGCTCCAAGGTGTTAAGGGGCGCGAAGCCCGTTTTAGCGAACTATTTTGATTTACATGTTGTCTATCCTTTGTTGAATTTAACCGATACGATTTATCCAGAGCAAGCAATATTTGACGAATGGGAGTAGATCACGGATGATTGTCATTTCTATGTCCCGTTGACAACATTCCATAGCGCAACAAGTATCATCGCAAGCAAAGTATAATGTGAAGTTCTTAAAAAGAATCAGATAGAGAGCATGAAACTAGAAAAATTCGAAGCTACTTGACACAATTCACTTACAGATCATATTTGGCGGCATACGATTTCGCTCCGTCAGCATTCGTATCCAATGAATACGCACAAATTGTTTGGTCGTACTAAAAGGTGCAGGCATTACTCGTAATCTTGCAGCTTTTTTTAGAAGGGTAGTGAACTCAAAAAAGGGGAGTGAACAGATCATTAAAGCCACAGCGGAGCAGAAGTTCTGTTAGTGAATATTCCTTCAGCCGGGTAGGGGTAGACCTCTAGAGAAAATTCGCACCACGTGGGCCACCGTGCAGGGAAATAAGCCAAACAAACCCCGCTAGGACTGTTGCAAAGGAGCTTGCAGAGCTGCAACTTTCTTGTTCTATCAGGGTCTGGCACCTCTTCATCTTTTGCGCTCTCTTGCCTCATACTCTCCTCTCCGCTCTCAGTCTCTCGTTGCCTTAACTCTAGGGAGTGTGGGTAAGCCCTTAAGCTAGCCGTTTTCGACGAATTCTTTACCTTTTTCTTCACTGTCAGCCGTTTCGCACCTACACATTCGCATTCGTGCGCAAAACCACACTAGTTCGATCTTGGGGCAGCCGTAAACGGATAACGTATGAAAAGCACTCTTTTAATGCAGAAACCCGCCTTTAGTATCAGGCAGTGCTAACCATCACCGTGCTGTTATCACCTTGCAATGTCTTCTGATTAGTACACCATTGTACTACATATGGGTGGATGATGGTAGATGAGCAGGTGCCAAACTTTGCGACCGACTGAGTGGCAAATCGCGCTATTCGCTAGCGATTGGTCGCCCAACTCGAGCGAAGCTATACCTGACCGCCCAAAACCACTGCCGAGTATGAGGAATATAATACAGTTAAAACAGGAGATCTGTGGGAATTAGGGGCGTGGCTTTTCTCCTCCTGGGTAAGGTCACCTTAAATTGAGACGCCGTTCATTCGCTCGGAGCAAGCTTAGGACTAAGCCTAGGCCCAATCATAGGCTTAGGCATAAGCCAGTGTGTGAGCATAAGCCTTAACCTAAGTCTAAACCCAAACTTAAGCTTCAATGATCTGTGGTGACCTAAGCCAAGAGGAGAAACGCACGTCTCACGTGAGAATTTCGTCGTAATTTTCGTTTTTGTATAAAATTTAGTGAATTTCTGTGGGTTTTTTGAATTTCTTTGAACTTCGAAAAAGTAGCTCAATAAATTTCTCCTTTCACATGTTCCAAAATCTAGTTTCGTTTCTCTGGCGGAGGAACCAATCCTTGCCGAAGACCTTGGCCTGGGTGCAGTCACTTTTCTCTTTGCCTTTCCAGACAACTTTGACTCACCTCGGCCAGAGGATAAACGGTTCCATTAGGTGAATAGTGGTAGGTGATGCCGGTGTCCTCCGATGTGGTCGTCTTACAATGTTTGGCGAACCTTGCAAATTCGACGCTAACATTGGGACTAATCTCGGAGCGCTGTTTCGCTCTCCAGAGATTACCTGAAAAAACTGCTTATGTTGCTAAAAGGGCTTAAAATCTGTGACCAAGATTTTTCGAAAGATTTAGTTTTATTTTCTTAGACGAATTCTGATGCCAACTTTCTTGTTTCTTCAAAGTA
Organism: Ostertagia ostertagi; assembly: GCA_036418205.1. Classification (NCBI taxonomy): domain Eukaryota; kingdom Metazoa; phylum Nematoda; class Chromadorea; order Rhabditida; family Trichostrongylidae; genus Ostertagia; species Ostertagia ostertagi. The sequence continues at coordinate 5,439 of MU883924.1, read as the reverse complement.
GTAAGAAAAAGGCAAATTGGCCCGTCAGTTCAGACTAAAAAGTCCGGTACGTGAAGAGTTCAGTTTCGCAAGAAGATCGTTTGGAAGCGGAAGGCAAGCTATAGGACCACTTAGAAAAATTTCTATATTCTTTTCTTCAGTTGCTATCTTCCCTGGTTCGCTCTGAACATATTTATTTACGACGCCGTCTCATTCCAGACACCAGACAAACCCAAGCAAGTACAGCTAATCCCTGATTGAGTCGTTTCAATGCAAACATAAGACCTTTGTTTATCCCATTCCGCCTCACTGGAATTTGTCATTTGTTAGGAACAACTCCGAACGTCGGAAACACAATTTTTGTTTTTTTTTTGTTTCGCAATAAGAGATATCAGCAATAGAAGATATCCAACAAGTTTTTTCGAAGAAAATTCAGAGATAAAACGGGTCATGAAGGTACTGTCAATGCAGTGGGCGTGCGCCACTTTATGAACTTTGTTTAGGTTCGCTATTTGAAAGATAGTTGACCTTCGAACAAAGTCGCTAGGGGCCTTAGGCCTTGTAGCCAGGATTAGCCTCGGCGTTAGCATTTTCAAAAAAGTCCTACCACACCGCTACCACCATTCAACCCTCATGAGGAGTTTCCCTCATGCAAAACCCCTACCTGCACCCTCACCACCATATCTGTTTCTATAATATTCGATCCTGAGACCAGTCCACACACTCTAACTCCGCACACTCATTCCCCTTCAAAACTTAGTGCCAAGTGGGAGGCGAGAGAGGGGGAAGGCGGTGAGAAAATTCAGAACGCCGAAACAGAATACTCGTAGTTGGTGTCTATTTCGAGCTTGCTTTGTGAAGTTTCCGTCACACCTCTCAAAAACTCAACCAAAAATGAACTCCCCCTCGCATCAACGACCCCTTCAAATTCCACAAACATACAATTCCCGACCCCTTCGTTTTTTCCAGAGACTCCAATACCTGAAATCGCGATTTATTTTAGTGTTCTATAGCACACTGCGTTTTTGTATCCTTGGATTTTGACTGTTACAAGTTCCATTGATTTTGTTGAATTTTCTCACGTGGCCATTGCTCACGTCTTCAATAAATAAATAAATAAATAAATAACACGATCTTCCAGGCACTTTTACCAATTTACACCTTGACCGTACTCACAGTTACAGCCAGTTTATTTAGGCAGCTGGCACTCGAAGATTTGGTTGTCCCAGTTTGAATCTGCTGTGATCAGGGCGATTGCCTTCATTCGGTGGCCAAAACTGTTGCGTTAGACTACCTTCGAAGGCTATTCATGCCCTTCCTATTTTTTTTCACAGGAAAGAGCACATTACAAAAGCTCGTAAATACGAGTTGAAGTTAATAGGCGCGAGGTATCACTTTCGCATCGCACGATTCGGCAGTCATGAAAGGAGCAACGAGCGCGTTTCTGTTCTACAGCTAACTCTACGGAAAGAAAATAGGTAAATAAAAATGAACATAAAAACACTTATGTGAATAGAAATCTTTCACAAAAGATAGAGGGGCAAAAAACGAGAACTACAGTTTTCTGATCTTCCTATCCGAATTCAAGCAAATCAAAAAAAGAGTAAATTTTACTATCACTTCTATCACTGGAAGCAATACTATATATTGTTTATTGGGTTGGACTTGAGTCGCCAATTGTGATTTCACGGATACCGCCCTAACAGTACACTCCGTCCTTCAGTAGGATTGAATAAACCGTAAGCTGTGACCGAGGTAACGGTAATAACATACATGGACTCGTGGATTAGAATCTGATAGTAATTTACTATGCAATGCGGAAAAGCAACTTGAAGGGTTAAGGAGGGGTAAAGTAGCGAAAACCACAAGACGAGACGTGCCATTCAGACCCCCAGTCGACTTTGATTGATTTCTTAGTGACAGCATTCTGCTGAAAATATAGCGGTACTTGTTGCTCCACTAACCTTTCATTGGGACGTGACCGATTTGATTTCGTTTCCCGGCTACCATATTGAAAATTCGAAGATGAATAGGAGACTAATTGCGACCATCACATTGGATTTTGCATCGCTGAAAACGTCTGAAAAAAGAGGTTAAAAACAAAGAAAAACCAAAATCAGTTCAGAAAGGATCTTCGCATCAGAAATCAATGCAACAAAGAAATACAACGGAAACATCTAGAAGTCTAGTTGGAATAAAAAGAGTAAAACACGTGAGATAATGATAAGAGATAAAGTATGACATGACATGGATGATTCTGTAAAAGTTTGCGCCGCACATTCGATAAACATGATATTTGTGGAAAGCTTTGAATGCGTATCAAGTTCCCAAAAATGGATGGTGTTGGAAGCAGGGTCAACCTTCCGTGATTCAGATTCTAAAAATTTGTCGACCCTTCCACCTATGTACGGGGGTTTGGTACGATCCCTTATCACCACCATCAGGGGAGCCTCTCCCCTTACAATTTCCCTTCGCACTCTCGATCGCCAAATTCTCAACTACCATGGCTTTTCTATAGTATTTGATTATGTGACCTTGTCGACATGCCTCAACACCGTCCACATTTTCCCTCCACAACGGCCGTCGGGGAAGAGAGGAGGACAAATCTATGTAATAAAGCCTCGAATCCTCATCCTCCTCATTCTTACCCACTTCATTTTTCCACTTTTCATTTTTTTCAAAATTTCAACACCACTTCATTTTTCCACTTTTCAAAATCTTTTTTCAAAATTTCAACAAAACTTCGGAAAGATCGCCAGAACGATACCTCTAGCGCCACCATGGCACAACCCCCTCTCCCATTACAACCTTCTAGTCTTCGCCAACCCCGAATACGACCCCTCCCTCCGAAAATATCATTACTCCCCTCAAACTGAGGAATGCACAACGCGCAGTTGACCCTGATTTGAAGACCGATTCGGGCGTATCTTATTTTTTCTTTTTGATGAACAGGATTTGATCGTATGGAAATGGTAAGCAAAATGCGTCGCCTTTAGCCACTAAACCTAATACGCGAATAGTATTATAAATATCAATATTAATGTCTATGGTTCGTTTGTGTAGTCTATGAACTCGAAATTTAATGCTGCTCATAGGTCCCTCACAAGGGAGGTCTTTCAGGACATGGAGCGCTTTTTCGAAATGGTTTTCTGCATGTTGTAGGCTCATGCGAGGAACACAGAACCATGATCCATTTTTCCTGAACGCCTCCAGGAATGTCAAAACAGTGGTGAAGAAATGGTCCAGAGTTCGATCCCCGGTGATGACTAATTTTTGCAATATATTTGCGCCCCCCTGGTCCCCCAGTTTACCGCCAAACGGCGCTATCGCGCGAGAGTAGATGTCATTGTCGTGTTTTGGCGCAACTTGGAGGCGCTAACCTACACACACAAACCTACACAAACCTATACAATACCACCACACAATGTTTGCAAAGAGCTCTATCATTCATATTTGCTACTCCTGTATTGGACAATGAGGTCTTGCGCGTTTTCGGTTGGTGACTGACTAGTTCCTTAGGTAGGGGACCTGATCGATAACTGAAGCGATTTCGATTACGCTGCAGTGACTATCTTGGACAGCACTTACGTTTCAATGTTTCAGACAGCAGAATCGATGTTTCAGCCAACACAATTGATCCTTCTCTCCTTCCTTGTTCGCTTCCCTTAACTGGGCTCCTCCTATCTATCGTTCTCTTGTAATGATCTACCGCCATTAACCTCCTTGTTTATATCATTTAATTGGATTGTTTTTCCTCTGAATACCAACAACAACCGCACTATTCCCTATTTAGCCCAGTATCCCCCTTCCCTATTCCGCTACCTAAATTACGGCTCTAGGAGGGGTTGGCGGACCTACTAAGTTGGTATCCGGAGTCGCTTTCCCCGCTCGGCGACTTGCAATGTTGGCCGGCCATTGCCCTTCCCTCCTAGGTGGGCCCTTGGATCTCCCCCCCCCCGTGCCCTATTAACCAATAAGCTACATTTCGAATTCTCTTTTTGAACTTCCTTTTCATAACTTTGCCGTGAATTCCTGTGCTATCTCCTAAGCTTCCCCTATTACTTTATTACTTTGTTGTACATGTATATGCATATATTTATATATTCCACTCACTATTGTGTCACGTTTCCTATTTGATATGTATATCTTTGCTTGTCTCATTTGTGCAATAGTAAATAAAATAAATAAATACAAATGAACAGTGCTTCTGTGTTCCTCACAGCAGCCTCTACAACATTCAGAAAGCCATTCTGAAAGAACGCTCCGTGTCCTGAAAGATCCCCCCACCCCTTATTAGTCAGCCGTTTCTCTAGCTCGGAAGGACTCTAGCTCGAAAGAAGTGTAAGGAACAGCTGATAACTAATGCATGCCGCTACACTTCTTTTTGGTCGTGCGTGTGAACACTGGGAGCAACTTAGAATTCGAGGAATCCAATCCCATTGAAATCTGATCATATTGTATGCCAGCTAAGGAGAGACGAAAGGAAACGGCAGTGAGAGACAGCGAAAGCCAGGGAAATAATTAGTGAAGCGGAACCACACAAAGAGAATGGCGGCGGTCCACGTTCTAGAATTGATTTATGCTCCTTTTTATTTGAAGGATAAGTTTTTAGTGAGCTCAGCTCGGAAGAATTTCCACTGCCAGTGAGTGATGAATCTAATGACACACAGTTGATCAACTTCATCGTAGAATGCGCCATGTGTATTGTTACCTATCAATTCCCAACCGCAGCCACAATTGGTTCGAATAGTTAACCCTGGGGCAAAAGTTATGGTTGTAATAGCAAAAGCCACAGCCCTAGAAAACCGAATCAACGAAATCAACTGTAGTTTGCGAGATGCGAGATTTTAGCCTGGAAGAGTTTTATATGATAAGACGGAGTCAGTCGTTGTGCAAGCCATAGTTTTTAGCCTTCCGGAGTCTGGCACAAATTTACCCACAGTGAGATGCAGTCTCTGATTGGCCTAACGGGATATCACTAAAACTTTCTACATACCGTGTGTGATAAGCGGAGCCACTCACGACTCACTGCTCCAGCTCTCCTTTGCCAGTAGCGCTTCTTGGCTGTCCCGAGTTTTCAAAACAGCCATATCTCTACTCCCTATTGCTCATTTTGTCCAATTGTAATTGATCCAAGCGCAAGAGAAGAGGGAGACATTTCAACCAGTGATTATCACCTATCTGCTCCTATGAGCTGCTCCCCGATGACGTTCATTTCTGAGAAATGAGCTGGCACTAAACTCTTTTTATAGCGAGAACTACATAATCGTTTTGAAGTTCGGTGCCGAATTCAAAGAACTAAATAAGAGATCAACGAAAGGCAGAATTCCAAAAGTTTGAGCACCTCAAAAATAGAAGAGGATCAAAGAAAAGTGTTGGCGCTGCGACCATTAAAAACTGGGAGCTGTTGCAAGATACGGGGTCACCCTCAAGGACAAAGCCTAGAAGAGGGACAGGATC
>MU883922.1:0-12517 GCA_036418205.1 Ostertagia ostertagi | reverse complement strand
CACAAATAGGCTCCGGAAGCGTAACGTGTTTGGATGCAAACCCTTCGGTAAGCAAAAAATGATGTCGGAAACGCACCTTATTCTCGGAATTGGTGAATGAATGACTTCCGGACAATGAGTTTTCCACATTCTTTCTTGAAGGCACATCACAATGCAATAGAAAGGGAGAACAAAGGCTCAATAATGAAGAAAACGGGCTATTTGACACGCCCGCGAAGGAAAAGGGAAAGAAATTAACGGTAAATACTATGTATTACACATGATTTCAGAAACGTCTCATGTACAGCGAATTCCGAGGCGAGAGCACAAACAAGCGAGACGAGACAGCATAGCGGATGCGCGAGATGGGCATATCCTAGTGGTGGGCGTACACTAATCCAAGTAGTAAGCCTTTATTGCTCTTAATTTCTATCCTGAGTTCAGTTACCAGTGGCCCTGATTACGCGGTAGTGGACCCGGCAACATCAATCGCGAAGTTTGACCCCATGAAGCAATGAAGGAGTTTGATCCTTTGACGACAATGACCACGCCTGTTTTGGCGCGGCCACTCTCGCCAACATCGGGTAAAATAGTCCCTAAAACGGTTCTTCTATCGAATTTTTGTTTTTAGCGAGTACTGGAATAACTGCAAATTTATCCTTCACAAGTTTATCCTTTATCCTATATATATTGTTGTAAAGAGAGTTGAAAGATTGAAAGGGGAACTCGGATTTGCGAGGGGTGGAGAATAGATACCCTTGAACTAAAGGTACAGTAGAATTCTGGTACAGTTCAAGCCTCTCCCTGTCACTGAATACTTTGAAGAGCCGAAGGAGCTGCTAACGAGCTGAATGCCACACTATAAAACCTTATATAAAATATCCCATATTGAACATTCCTGTGAACCATGCTAGACACAGATGTTATTACTCTGCTAATTATTGCTGGTATCTTTAAAATGTTTCAAATACTCCATTAGAAAATTTAAGGTAGCAGCCACCACAGGGTGGCAGTGTACCACACGGAAGCAGACTGACACCCATCGGGCACCATTGTCGCCAAAGGTTTAGTCGTTATTACCAGGTTCTATTTATTGTGAATGTCCGGATGAAGCTCTACTGCTGTACAAAACGATTACAATTGTTAATGCCGGATGCCAGAAAATGACGAAGCTCGATGCTACAAACGAGTACACTTGAATGTTTTAGTGAAGACTTGGAAAAAAAGCCGAGCGAGCTTTACGCATACACAAAATTTGAAAAGAAAACGTCAGGATTAACGAAAAACGAGGATAGGGCAATAAAGCGAGAGCAGAATAGGCGATATGGACTCCCTTCAGGGTGAAACTTTTTTGGCTGACGATAAGCAACAAAGCGATGATTGAGAACACTGAAACAAAGAACACGTTGTTAAGTGCCTAAAAAGAGAAGCAAGCTCTAGAAGGGCATGCTAATAATTGATGAAGCCAAAGGGGAAGTTTAAAATATTAGCAAAAAAGATGAGCAAGCTTTTAGAAGGGAATGCTAGTGATGATTGAGCCAAAAGTTCAAAGATATGAATTCAAAATATTGCTTATCACAAAGTGGGACAAAAACGGGTGTATGGTTGCCTAGAGTATGTAGCGAATTAACGGGAGAGAAGATGGGAAAGAGTGGCGGTGACGTCATGCTTTGTGGAAAGTGATGAAGCGATGAATTATGCTGAGGATTGTTTGTCCCAAAGTCGAGTATTTATAGAACTAATGGTAAGAACGAAAACCGAAACGTAATCACCTAAAATACCTGAAGACAGGTTTGCAGAGACCGGAAATGGAAATTTTTGCATGGCATTCGTTGGAAGTACAAAAGAACATTCAACCGACAGGAAAGTGGAATGACAGCCTTACACCATATAAACTGGCACTCAGTGGTAACTGATGGCATATGGGTTCGGCTGTTTGTCGTCAGTTAGAAGTATTGACGGAGCGGAGGAATACCGTACACCAAAGATATTCACCTCGAATGAATTACAATTAGTCCTTCGGTCGCGATACTTTCACTTTTTAGGTAACGAAATATCACAACGCCACTTTTGGGGGTTGTTATAACTACGGCTGCTCATCAGGACGACGGTATGCTGCTGTGGCTCGTAGCATGGCGGCACAATTTTTAGAAAGCTCCTTCTTCCTTCATTTTATTGACACTACCCTGGTCTTATTGATACTAGTTCAAAGGATTTTGATCAAAATAAATTGCAAAAGCTTTCAGCCTCGCGGTCATTGCTGATATCGGTTAACCGGCTCAACACGTTATATGTGAGTGCTGACAACTATACCTTCTCCCCTAAAATCCATAGAGAATATGCGTGATAACGTCTGGAACTGAACTGGTGGTAAATATACCATGAAAAGCTGAGTTGGAATGAAATGGTACCCGGTAGCATAACTGGTAGCGCACTTGCCCGGAAAGCGAGAGGTGCGGGTTCGAGTCCCGCCTGGGGCGAAAGTTTTGTTCACAACCCAGCATTCTTGTGAAATATGGAAAGGAGTGCAGCCGTTAGTGACTGTTGATGGGCGATATTAGCTGTAAGCGGAGCCGCTTACCAAGCACTGGGACCAAAAACTGTGCAGTACGCCGTCCAAGCCAATCAGGCTTCAAATCCTACCGGGGGTGGTTCATACCAGGCTAGTTTGGTAGGTCAAGGCGACTGATTTGTACGCCTGTCCCCCACACTCCATTGCATAGGCCAAATGCATTCATATTTCAAACGCCCACCCTCCGAAAAGGAGTTGTATGGAAGCGAGGCTACTTATCTTCCCGCCCTCAAATTAAGAACTAAGTCCGTGGCTGCCCTGTATGCACTAGATTGCAAAGGCTATTCGACCTGCAGGTCACCGTGTTCTGAAGACAGCCAAGTTGCCTATAAAGGCGGCCTAAAGACCTACAAAGACCGCCTGGAAAGACCATGGCGTCAGTGCTACACCCAAGGGCTAAATTTTGAGAGCCCGAATGGAATCGGGTCATCTGAACCTTTCATTGTTTTAGGTTTCATTAGCGGAACTAGACTGTTCTGGAGCACGAAAACATTGACTTATTCGTATAAAAGCATTGAGAAAGAAAAGTTGAGAAGTCAATGAACGCAGGAGTTGATAGCATACATTATACGAAGTTATTCATTTGCATGGAACTCCCAGGTTTTATTTTTGCAAACAGCTGCTTGATCAGCTGATTGTGAAAATGACAATTGCAGTCCCATGGAAATGATAAATGCGGCCAAGTTCATGAATTATTGAAGACCCACCGCATATTGACACCATTCAAATTTTTTCACAAGTCTGGCATGGCATCAGCATAACATGCTATATTACTAACATGTGTTATTTACTTGTTTTTTCATTTGTTTATTTTGCTATTATTTTACATTCTTACCGCTAGTGTCCGCAGGAAATTAAGATGAAAAGCCTGACGTGCAAAGTAGTTTATGCAGACGTTACTCGGGGGACAAATTTTTTTTCTTCCTTCGCAGGATTCATCTTCAAGTTACCGAATGGCTGTGGCGTTATTACGCATCATACGGACGTTTTTCGCACGGCAGCTAATTTTGTTTGGTCGGTCACAATTCTTAGAACCACTTTTTGTGTTACTCATTAATTTTACTCTATTTTATTTCTCTGAATGTATTTAAGTTCAGTATAGTACAAGCTCTTTATTTAAGCATATCGCGAGGCGTAAAAAATGTATTCAATGTCCCTTGTAGAATTCCATAGAGTTCTGATCGAAGAAAAATTGATCGATTTTGACATCATGATGATTGAAGTAAGATTTCTTCTCCACAAGGTGAACTGGCTGGGGAGAGCGGAGCCGATGCTCGTTCGTAGCCATTGAGACTGGGGCTTAAACGGCGGAGCTTAAGGAACCGTTTGTCCAACGCGGTCTCAGATTTTCACGAATTTTCTCCCAAGGTGAAGTCAGGCGAGCTCAGAAAAAACTAATTTGTTTTGTTTTACTTTCAGTTTGAAGGTGTCGCCATCACGTTGTAGAGGATTATCTTCATCACTGGTATCAAATGGCGCCGGTTCCTAGCTACTGCGGCTTGTGGATTTGTTAGCACACTGCCCCAGTCCACACCACCGATGAGTAGGATGGATGGTCATTTGAAGGAACTATGGGAAACCAATAGGAATGATCGGGTTGGAGCTGATTCGGGCTCAGAGCATGTGACAGGCGAATTCCATATTTCCAAACTTTAGCGACTTCATCGACTTGCCAGTGCCCTGCCTTGTCACACCAAAAGCGCTCTGAGAAATACCGCTCACTTTGGATTCCTTCTCAATGGCGCCGGATAGAGCATCGAGATTGCCAGTCACGGGGTGGTTGGAGTGTGGATAAAAGAAGGGAACCCTAATTGAAGCTAACCACTCGTGCACCGTGGATTGAGAGAGCGTGCCCTCAACTATCTTCTGGATAATCCGTCCATATAAATTGACGCGTGTAAGATAGTAATCGGTAGTCGGTTAAGGAAGAACCTCAGAAACAGGGTCAATCCTATGTTGCGAGAAGCACCAACCGGAGGGTAGGTCGTATTTTGTTGAGTTTGTAGGTGGGGGGGGGGTCGTATTCGATGTAATCTTAGAATTCATTTAGGGCGCGTAGTGTGAAGAAGCGAGAAAATTTTGCCGTTCCGCTGTACATATATACCCCTGCTCGACGGAAAGGCGGGTGGGGTTAGGTGTCTCGACTGGTCTCAGAATCAATGGAACCAACATGTAGGTTTTATTAAGTACTATAGAAACCATGGTACCGCCGTGTAGTACTGACCATGGTGGCGAGGGTGGTGAAGGTGGGCAGGGGGGGGGTCGTAAAAATTCTCGAAATGTCGCAACGGTAGGCCCGACCCTGCTCAGAAATGGGATTCGGAGAAATGGGAATCCTTGCTCAAGAAGACAACAAGGAAACGAGGTGGCTAGCCTGTCAGACGTGTGTGCAGAGTTGCAAGACATCTTGGAAAGCTTCAATACTTATCAAAAGATTTTTACAACAATACATGTAAAGTGTCTCAAAAATTATGGACCGACCTAATAATTCGAGGACTGCTCATCCAGCCAAACCCAGACCTGCTCGCAATTCGTGACACTTACACATTTAAACTTATACACATGAAGAATTAGCCTGCTTGGGTGATTAATAGAAGGTATGCTATAAATTATGAACAGCTGAAAAGGGCCGCTGGAATTTACTACTAAAAGTCACGAATTTCTTGAAGGAAAAACCGGCATCTTCTCTGCACTCGAGAAATGAAAACACTGAGCAAAAGGACAATCCAGTCGTCATTGAACAATCTGTTTTTATGAAGTGCCACCCATTTTCCGTCCTTTCGTAATTCGTACGGTGGTTCTGGAATGAATGTGACCTACGAAATAATTTCATGAGGACAAGCGACATGTAAGTCTGTGATTTTTTAGGTTTCTTAGGACATTTGGCACCACGGAGCCAACTCGAAATGGATGAGAACTCAGGGTTGGGGTTGAGGCGAACTCGACTTGCCAAGAGCGGCCGTAACGGTGCGACTTAGAATTGAGGGACAGGGACGGAGTCTGAAAAGAGAGAGAAAGGATAGATTTGGAAATCGTGTCGTTTGGCAAAGTAACGTAAGATGAAGATGTAAGTCCAAGTGGATGTAATCGTCAATGTTTTGACGGTCGAAGTAAGGAATTGGACCAGTGCAATGGAGTCTTTGAGATTTACAGGGGGTGGTATTGACTCGGTCGATCAACTTTAAGCCCCTCACTTTTCATTTTCTGTGCTCGACACACACCAGCAAGGAGATCCCAAACAGGATTCCACGATAAGGTTCGAGGCCGAAGAAGGGGAATCGGGGAAACCACCTGGTGGGAATATAGGCGGCTGTGCACGACTCATACGCAATTCGTAGCAAAGCATGATGCCGGCTACCTACAGGCCCGTTTCCACCCCTCTCATTCCAATGCCCGCCCACCAACGGGCTAACTCCTTCGCAGGTCTCTAGCCGTTTAGCAGAGTAAGCGTTAGTGTTGATGAGGTCGGCAGCGAATGGCAAAAGGGCAAAAAGGGTTTCTCGGTTTTTCTTCATTCGTGCATCACTAAGAACATTTTCCTTGACTTACGATGGGCTGTCTTTTCGTCTTGGTCGCAGTTGAATGTAGAACTTTCTGCACTTCCCTCTGTCCAAATGGACCTTCACAAGCGGCTCACTTTTGAACAAATTATTGTGCAGTGATCAGGAGGTAGCAAGCTGGTGCAAACTAAGGCGATGTGGAGTTATACTGGCATGTTTACGATGGTAACAAAGAACAGCTGTTGATGGAATACAGAGAACACCATCGATGTTATCAGGTAGGACAATCCTTTGAAAACTCGTCCACTCACATATTTTTCGCACACTGAACAGAATCGGGTTTGATGGATGAGGGCGAGAATCTCATTAAATTATTGATTGGAGATGTTCAAAAATAGGTATCCTAGTGTTGTTTGACTTGCAGGATGCTAGCCTAGTACGCTCATTGCAAAATGGAACCTCATATTATTGGAAACTCTATAATGTAACAGTAGTGAGATGAGACTAGCTTTCCTGGTGCTGCTTAATGATGAATGTGAGAGAGATAAAGCTTTGGCATCGATAAGCGTTTCTGTGAGTTTTGTGACGTGCTGCGCACTAAATTTGAGAGTGACTGTGAAATCCTTTCCGACATTGATAGTGATACTCGATGGACAACCGATGTCCAAGTTGGGGTTTTCGCAAACGCCAGTGCAAACGGAACTGGCCTTATTTGAGTGATTCTAACGGAACGCAAGGATGGGTTATCCTAAGGTGATCCAGGTACCCATTCAAGTCTGCAATGTTCTATATGGGACCTAGACTGCAGGAAGCACTAAGAGTGATCGCGGTGGTAGCCGATTTTCCTATTTTGACCTCTGCTTGCCTATGGTTACGCTTTTTGAGCAATTGGATTCACGGTGAGGTCTGACATCTTTAAAAGGTTGTAGGGCAATGCTCATATAAGATGTAGTCTTTAAACTATGTTGAGAATAAATGTTTTCTTCTTATTTGTATAGTAAATGAATTTTTGCTAGCATAAATGTAGGTGCGAGTGAGTAATACATATCAGGTAGTTTAGGAATCACTGTTGTAGGTGATGCTGACTTGGGGGGGGGGGGTGGCGGTCCCATCGACATGGAATCATATTTTAACTTTTCACTTTGTCAATGACTGCCTCCCCCCACCCTCCCTAGTTGTAGATCCCCTAGTCACCGGATTTCCGCTCCCTGAGTTAAGTGAGCATGCACGCAGCGCGGCACTGCCCGAGCCAATAGTGCCCTGGGTCATTTTGATGGATGTAACAGTGTTGACATACTATAAGCTTCCTTCTGTTTGATAAGTTGTTTGTTAGGGAATGATAACAAATAAATGAGAAGTGTTTGCAAGGGCATTCTAACCTTAAAGACTGCTCAGGACCAATATGGGTGTGGTTTTAGTCACGAGTACGGAAGTATTAGGCACGATATCGGAGCAAAATATTGACAAAGAGGAAAAGGAATACAATCTGTGGCACGCTTAGTTACGGGTCATTCACTTGCGCAGTGCGGGACGTGTAAGACAATTGGAGAATAAGTGGTAAGTCGGAAGGGAGATATGAGCGAGAGGCTGCACCAGTATGAGAGGGCGTGTGACGACGTCTTATCGAAAAGGGAAAAATTGCCGGCGGCTGGATTCACTTTTGTACGGCCGTAGCGTTCTATGGGTGTTTAGCGATGAGCACGATCATCGGTGATGTCTTTAGTCAGTAGTGAATCAGTGACTGCCCTCAGAAGGAACGGACCCGATTTGTCCTGCGGTTTGTTTTTGAGAGGCGTTGTTCTTTTTCGAATATATGCTGGAGTCTGGTCAAACACTCTGGCAAAAACATGGAGACCGTTGAATCGGTTTCCGTCTGGAAAATATTGTTGGGTTAAAAAACATGACGGATATAGTTTCATTGACAAAAGCGGCGACAAAACGCGAAGACAATGGATTGCATGCATTACAACGGTCCAAGATGAACTGGAACTTGTCGGAGTGGCTGTTTCAAGACATTAAAAGGCAATGGCAATGTTTCAAGAGGAAAAAACAGCTACGCGAACCGTTCCCCTCTGCCGATCGCCCTGGCGCTTGGTCACATTTTAAGAACGTAAAAAAACGTAACGTAACGGAACGTTTCACAAGAATGCTGGGTTGTGAACAAAACTTTCGCCCCAGACGGGACTAGAACCCGCACCTCTCGCTTTCCGGGCAAGTGCGCTACCAGTTACGCTACCGGGGCACCATTTCATTCCAACTCAGCTTTTCATGGTATACCTACCATAGCTTTTCAAAACAAAAACAATCAAAAACATGTCTGGGAACTTTTTTATTGCCTGGATGGGAAACCTTTCACAAACGCTGGGCAAATCCTCTTTTGATTTACATGCATTCTTATGGATGTATCAGCTGGTTCTCCAATGACAACCTCAAGACCGAGCACGATGGAAGAGAAGTTCGGATCCGCGCAAGGCCAACCGTCAAGCACGGACGGGTCGTCTAATTACCTAAGTATCCAAGTAAGAAGGTATCAGCAGGTACACGATTTGGCAAGGTTCTAGAAGAGTAGCAATGAAAGATGATGTTCATCTTGGAAACCAACGTAGTCTTATCGCAACCGAATTGCCAAAAAAATGAAAGAAAATAGGGTTTCACTATAGAAAATGACGAGAATTCCTTTTTCTTTTCCTTTTTTCATTTAGAAAAATGTCGAAAGATAGTTTATTACTAAATGCATACTAATGAAGTGAATTCAACAGAAACAGATTTTACCGGTCTCTGAATCGTCCCGAGGAACAGAGCTTGGTTGAAGAGATTGACACGGAAATCTACCCTTGGAAAAAGACACAAGAGGCTAGATAAATATAGCTATTAGGATTGGAAAGAGTGCTCCGATTTGCCCCTCGACTAAATTCAGAGTTGAGCTCGTTACCGATAATACACACACGTGAAACAGTTAATGCTAGCTGAACTTGAGACCCATGTGGTGACAAATGGATCACGTTGCGTTTTACGAGGGCGGGTGACGTCCGTTTCACCCAATTATATATTCTTTTTCAATCAACAAGTTCTCTTATAACTTACACGGAATAGCGCGGCACGGCACAAAATTTTTAGCAAAAACGCTGTTGGTTTGTCATTATACAGGGTGGCAGGTTACAAGAAGTCGTCATAGAAATCCAAAAAAAAATCAAAAAGGTTATAAACAGAATAGTTTGGAGACGAATTCGAGAATCAGAGTAATGAACAATGTCATGTGCGAAAAAGGCCGCTGTCCGGAGTAGAAGCATGAAGGTAGAATCTCCGCAGAACGCTACTTTTCACTATGATATTATTCTTCTACCAACGAGGTTGCTAGGTGGAGAATTTTATTAGTGGGCCCCTACCCCATGACCTTCGACGCAGAAGGAAACACATCAGGATAATAACCCCACAATGACAAGGTTCGTCGCAAGATAGAAATTGAGTCCTTGCGACTTCTATTCAGATTACCCTGGAACGCCCCCCCTCCCATTCCAGACACCAGTTTTCACAAAGCGCGAACTCGCTCTTTGCTGTATCCTTTGGCCGCTAGCTGGTAGATAGGGATACGTCGCCCCCCTTGTCCCAGACCCCCGCAGACTTATAGTACGTGGCTCTCTCTGATCTCCGTGCTTCCTGCAAACGCTGCCAGCAATACCAATTCGTCCCTCACGCACCACCGTGCCGCCCTCCGATCACTCGGTCACCTGTCATCGTATCACCCCCTGATCCAGACTAGAGAACATTCCGGGACACAGCCGCCCCTTAATCTATTCTAACACGCTTGACTCATAGCGCTTTGATTGTTTTGGACCCGAGCGATATTGGCAGCGCCGCCGCGCACAGGTACACCAAAATCCATGGGTTTTTGGGCTGGTTAAAACCGCAGTACTTAATAGCGTGAATTGTTTTTCAATAGGTGTTCAGAGCTGCCCTAACTTATCGGGAGTTAGGATGCCGGGAAGTTATTACGCCGAAATGACGTGTTTTAAGGCCATGAAAAGGCAAATTTTTCTTACTTTCCCTTTATGGTTCAAGAATCAATTTGGACGTGGTTGTTTCAGTAAAAACACATATCTTCCCATGCGAATAGGTTTGTATTCGCTTCTATTATTCCTTTTTTATCAACATGTTACGTTAATGAAAAGAAAACGAGGAATGAATTGAACGGATATTTTCGTCAGGTCCGGAAAACCTCTGCCAAACTTAAGAATAATTGGTCATTCTGTGAGCCACAATGGTTCTTGTTATGTGTGATGTATGATCCATAAAAATGAGCACAAAATACTCAGGAAGAAATCGAGTATGTGCACAAAAAATAAGTGTAAGTCGTTGGTGGCCATGCATAGCTGCAGCAAGTCGCATAAAGGTGCGAGAAATTGGCGGCATGCATAGTTTCCGCGCTGATCGTCTCAAGGTGTTACCGTATTTTAGGCATCATTTTTTCGGCATACGGCCATATTTTGCAAGGCTGTGTTTTCTCATTTTGGCCGCATCGATCACAACGCTTTTCTGCGATTATAAACCTTCATCCAGAAATGATCGTCACAGCTTTTTTGCAAGGAAGTGCGCTTAATTCTAATTCGAAGCTCTAGATTCCAGCGCCACCTTCCACGTAGCTTCTTGATATTTCTCCTGGTTTATCACAGTTGCTTCTCTGCACGTCCAGTCTGATCATGACAGGTACCCAGCTCGCCGACACTTGCGATAGTGGTCAAGACAAACTGGAGTTGTCTGGATGCTCTGCTCCGTTTGGAAATACAGGGTGGCGAAAAATTACGTGCGCCATAAAAAACGTCCTAACTTCATTTTTGGTCCATAAAAATTCGAAGGAAATTAATTTTATAAAACAGCAAACTCTAACATTCAATAATTATAAAAAAGTATCGAAGTGGCCGCTGTCAGTTTTGATATAGATCTGAATTAGTTTCGACATCGAGTCGATGGTGCGGCGAAGCTGGAGAGTCGTCTGGTTTGACGAAAAAATTCTCCCATTGAAGCAGCTAAAAACTCCTAAATCACCATCAACTTTTTTGCTCAACCCTTGGGAACATTTTAATTGGGAAATACCTGCAAGAATTCCATTCGCTGAAAGTTTGATGATTTGGAGCAGTATCAGTGCTTTGGGCAACCCTCCATTGATTTTTATCGATAAAATCATGGAAATCAATGCGAAGATATATCATGAAGAGGTTTCAAGAAAGCTCTGGTGCTCTGGAAGCAGAGTCACAACAGTGTTGTCTTTCTTTGTCTATGAACAAAAAATAAAGTCAGGATAGATTCCTTGGCGCACGTAATTTTTGCCACCCTGTATAACTATATCGAATTCATCAAGACATAAATGGGTACTTATTTCATGAAGTATGAGAACTCAGCCATGCTAATGTTGGCACATTATGTGATTGTATGGACTGAGCATCGAAATAATAGAAATGCAAAACACCCACGCTGAAAAATATGTTGGCATACAATAAGATTAGATATTGCATATGTCGAACTCTTGTTAGCGTAGGTAGTGTTGTGCCACCCATTGCTCAACAACTGTGCGGAAAGTCTTGTTAACAAAAACCTTATTCTGAGCCGGATTACTTTTAAAAACTTAGCATAAGTCAAATATGTATATGCAATATGCAATATGTCGTGTTTCTTGATAGCAGGTGTTAGATGGTAAATTGAATCATTTTTGAATCGTTTGTGTGTTCTTGCGGTTTGGTCCTTACCATAAGGGAGCACTCGACCATCATTCCCATACATGTTAGGTTTTCCGGAAAGTATACGGGTTTCTGACCTCCGTCTTCAGAGCAATATATCTCAGCTCGAAATCAACATTTTAAGCAACTGTAAACTACGCATCTTCTTCAATAATAAGCAAACTGGACTGTAATATGCGAACAAGAATTATGAAGCCCATGGAAGTGAGGAATCGTCGGGTCTTCCCACCCCGCCTCGATTTTTAGGTCTTTTTCTGCACAAGAAGCTGTCGAGATGACTTAAAAGGTTGACGTTGGAGAGAGCGAGAGTCGATGAGTGCATTGTGTGAAGCAAAGCTGGATAGGACGATTCGTCCATTTATTGCGTGGTCGCTTGTGGACATCGGGCCGGGCGTCAATATGAAAAAGGCTCCTTCTCCTTCTCTTGGATACAGATCTTGCTTTTTCCGCTGCATTACGTCGATGTGATGGACACTGGTGCTGTATTACGACCACCTGATTCCAAAAAACGGCGATTTTGCTGCTGCTCTGTTAACTCCTGCGATGCCTATTTGTCCAATTTTCCTACCTTCCCAAGTACCGCGCATCGGAATTGTTGAGGTTTTTGCTGCTGGTTATGCTGCTGACCGTGGTGCACTCATGTGGGAATCCTCTTTTACGTGCTTTCAGAAGGTCGTCGCCAACAGAACAATGACGCCCCTAACCATTTCTATTTGGAATCTTGAGTTCAGTTC
>MU883917.1:0-10014 GCA_036418205.1 Ostertagia ostertagi | reverse complement strand
GCTACAAATTTTCCTCCCCCACCTTACCCACCTCTTCATAAATTTTCCAGCGTGTGTCCAGCTCTACTAAGCAACCCTCATCGTTCACACATTCCTTACCTTACAAATGAAATTGCAAATGGAATTAAGATATAATTAAAACGCTCACTTATCAATGGTATGAAGGTGCTGGTCGACGGCATTTGGTCAGAAACCATCAACATCAGGATGGACATTGAAAGTAGCGTTGTGATGCACAAGGATATCTTCTCCTCACGGACGCCAGTTGTCGAGCTGGAATCATTCGTCTCTGAGGCGGATTTTCTGATACGTGAAATGCCGATCAGAATCGTTCAAATTTATAATGAATCACAGAAAGCGATACTTATCACAGCTCAAAGCCATTAAGCACTGAGCATAGATTGCTTCTTTCAGTAAAAATATTTAGTGACTGGTAACAATAGTAAGCTCAAAGAGGATGACACGATAAACTGCATGTGGAGTAGTTAAGGTGTACCCGTTCCAAAGAGCGTCTGGCCAACATGGAAGCGCGTAGACACATATATAGCCCATCGCCGCGTATCTACCCTATCCCTGACAAGCGCCGCCTACCGTGGCGCGCCCCGCCTCCATGTAAAGGACTCAGGCTATGATTGGTTGAATGCTGTTACTGTTATCGCCATACTTGGCCCCTCATTTTGTGTGGGCATTTTATGCTAAACAATCACATCTTTGAGTTTTTCTCAATAAATCAAGGGAAGAAATGATTTGTTGGTATGATATCAACCCTTCGAATCACACGTGCAAGCGAGCTCAATTTGTTCCCGGCTAGTTTAAAGCGCAAATCAGGGTGTCAGAAGGGCCTCCATTTCGAAGGTTCTGAACCATTTTTGATCGCATTTTTCTTGACCAGCGCACATTCTACCACTTCTACTTTCAGCTCCGATGAGCAACGGCTTTTCCGTGAAATCCGCCTCGAAAGAGAAACAAGTGGTGTTAAGGAAAAGTTTTGAGCGGATTAGGCCTGCGATTGGTGGCTGTGGGTGCTCCACCAATCACAGAGCGACTAGTACACCTGATCAGGCACAGAACGAGTTGAGCCAAATGCATGGCCGAAAAAGTCATGAGCATTGAATCAATTGCTGATCATCTAGAAAATATAACTCTTGAGTGAAAATTACAGTAAATGGATCCGAGGTTATGATGAAGGTTGGGATAACAAGGTTGACGAGGTAGAAAAGTGGTCGACGTCTGAAAGTGATTCATTGGATCGATTGACGTTAACACTCTTTGTAATTTACTCACCTCAGATATAGGGTAAAGTTCAAGAGTGTGTAGTTGTTTGGGCAGCAAACATAATGGACTTCGTCTCGAACAGCTGCAGACAAGATATTTTGCAAAACTTAAGAGATCAAAAAATAATAATAAGCAAGCTTGGATGAAAAAAAATGGTGTCATGCATCCCATTACGTTCAAGGGTGAAGAAATCGAAAAAACAAGCAGGTTAGCATTTTAGGCAGGAGAGATCAGGCTTGTACACAAACATTTGAAGGCGGTGAATTAGTACGCTTGAGACCATCAATAGCATGCTCGAGGATTCCCTGCCCGTCAGACAGATCTTCGCGCGGACATTTCACACTCGCCATGGGGCTGCGTCGGCCTCCGCGCCGATTTTTTTTTTTTTTTTTTCACCTCGCCACCATCTCCACATGGAGAGACTAGGTCGAGAATATCCCGACCGTTAATCACCTCGATCTATGGTGTGGCGGAAGGCATTGAGAAAGCACAGATATTTCATAATATAATGGGCAAATAGAAATTAGGCAATGCCAAAATTGACCAAGCCATTTCCCAGCACTTGTGAATTATAAGTTAAAAACATATAACGATGAAGGTAAATGAAGGATTGGAACTGCAACATCTACACACATGGGGAAACAACAGGCAAACACGACGGACACAAATCGAGGGGTTAATGCGAAAATAATGGACCGATATGGAAAGATGGCAAGACGACCACGAAGCTGATAAAAATTCATCAGAAGAGTGCAATTCGGAAGGTTCATCTTGCTGCAAATAGGCAGAGAAGCAGAGAGGGCCTAGTCGTTGGCTAATCGTACGGCTTAATGTAGCAATTTGGCGTAAGCTACTGCTATATAGCCCAAAGTCTCCAGGAAACATTAGTCAACACCCAAACAGTTTCAGTGGGCGAGGAAATAGTGGTTTTGGCTTCGCAAAAAAGCTGGGTAACCAACAGGAGGCCCATCGCGCGGCGAGAAGCCCGACGTCGCGTTAGCGGACGAAGCAGCGCATGCTGTGTGATGATTCTTTAACTTGACGCGAAATCATTGCAGAACGGGCTGCTACTCGTCCCCGACCCGTCTGCGTCTTTGCTTTCTCGCCGCCCGGCTACCCTCCTGTCGGGCAACAGAAAAAGCCATTTCGACTGCCAAGAGCAACACGGACTGTGCAAAGTTGAATTAGAACTCAAGCGTTACGTTCCGTCGGTTCTTTAAAAAGGTTTTGAGCGCAGTTACTAGCAAAATTGTTTGGATAAAAATCTCAAGCCCCTAGTTATTAGGTCATCTCTTTCAACTGTGTGAAAGGGCTTACTCAAATAAAGTGATCAGCAGAAAAGATAAAAAGCTGTGTTTTGTTATTGAGTTAAGTACAGGGTGTCCCAAAATTACTTGCGCCAAAATTCAAAAATTCACTAGAAAAGGTGTTATTATTTTCATTTCTCGCGCTGCTAATTAGTTGTGCAAAGAGGTTCTGTTGTGAACTGCATCGTTATTGGGGTAAAACTGCCAGTATCTCCGAGATGGCAAGAGGTGATCCAATGCGACCTGCGATCAGTCACATGCCTGAGGAAGGGACTGCATCGAAGGACATTGCTTAATTCTCGACTCACTAATTTCTTGTAATTCCCCTCAAGATTGATTAGATGGTCGCCGGCACGCAACTCTCGATCGTTTTTTTCTGCCGCCGTGCATGCTCACTGTGGAGCCGATGTTGAGTCGTCAAAACGACCACATTCTTAGTGGAAATATCGGAGTGCCATCTTACGAGGAAAGATTGCTGGAAGAACGACTACCTCGGCATCAGTAAAGATTTGGAGGTGAGTACTGTGGAACGTATTGAGGCCTTGGTCCAACTCCCACCTTGGAAGCAAGCCGTGGTGTTTCCAGCGGGACAGCGCTTCAGCCCACGGAGCCAAGCTCGTTCAAGACAGGTGGAGCTGTGAGCTGGCCGAGTCGGTCGCCGCGAGGAATAACCTTATTGCTCCCCTAATCTTAATCATTGAACTCTCAGTCTAATCCGTGATTAAGAGCAAGGCATTCCGAGCTCAACCTTTGGATTCAATTGTCATTCTGTGTTCAGAAGTTTGAAAGGCATCGCAATAAATAGGCGCAAGTAATTTTGGGACACCGTGTACATCTTGGTCACTGCAGACGGCGCGGTAAATGCGTCCAGGGAACACTGGACGCCAAGCGCTTTATTTTTTAGCAAGTACAGGCGATGCTCTTGATGTCAGTATCGATGATAGACGAATTGTCGTAGCGTTTGCCAACTGGTCTTGCTTTCAAATGGCCAGAACAGGTGAGGTCGCACAGCTGCAGTTGAAAAAATTGGCGGATGTGGTGTTCATAATCATTTTGGTCGTAATATCCCTGAGCGATATGAGATACGTAGGGCATCTGCAATGACAATAGGTGATGTGGGTTCTTGTGGTTGTATTGCTATTCAATTATCAATGTGATCGTTGCACATCTCAAACATCAATCGTCATAAATAATCATCGTCACGTGACTTTCTATGATCCATTTCGGGCCGTTACCTCGGCACTCATTCAAAGCCGACGCTTTTGACTTCGAAATCACCGTACAGTCCAATCCAATTTCGCTTATGGACAGCGTCCAGTGTGGTAGTCTAAGAGGACGTTATTTACAGAGAAGACTTTTGCGCCAGGCACCAATTCAACTCCGGACCTGCGCATCTGCAAGTCAACGAGGTGTCCACAAAGAGGTTTTTGGACCATCCCCAATTTTCGGGCACAATTTCTGCTAACATTTTGCAGGCACACGATCAACGCGGGCAAAGACGGCAAGGAAGCAATATCTGTGCTTCGCCCTTCGCCACCTGATTTCGTTCATCCGTATTCCTTGGACAGGGCGGATAATATGAGCGCCTCCTCAACCACAACTCGCATCGGTTCTTCCTTCTCTCTCGCCAAGTCTTAAACATAGCGCTTCGAAAGCGCTGAATCCCTGAGTGAGCCTAAAGTTCGAGCCGCGAATTTTCCGTGTATGACACCTCCTTAGAAAATTCGCTATACGAAGTTATTACGGATTTATTTAGTGTAAATTAGCTAGATGTCTGAGTTCTAAAACAAACCCAAGCTGGGGCGCTAGCTCTTCTGCTTCCCCATCATATCTCTGTATGGCAAGCCATGTTTGAATGAGATGACCTATTATAACCGGTGCCAACTTAAAGCTAAAAAAAAAAAAAAATGGGGTAATTATCAGGTAATAAATGTTTTCTCGCTTTTGAATGAGCTTCGTTTTTTGAATTTCAGTGATGAGAAAATTATAGTCACACCTGAGTCAGTCTTTAATTGGTGGAGAGAACGGATCTTTTATTTTGACAAGCCTACAGTAGATTAAGTGACTGAGGTTAGTCCCAGGACCACATATGAGCAAGTCGCTTAGGAGAACTCTGGTCTTTGCTTGAAATTACATGAGACTAAACATACGAACCACCTCAAGCTTAGTTGATGCCTCCGGCCAAGGAGACTTCGAAGGAGTCTCCTTGGCATTTCATAGTAGTGCTGAAGAGGAAAAGGCATCCTCGAACAGGAGAGCTAAGCTAATTTCTAACTTTCCATCGTGAATTATAAAAAAAATTTGTTGAACGAAAGCAGTGCTGTTAGTGGCATGCGTGAAACAGATGGCTTGCGCATCCAAAAGGCGAACAGAAGAAGCAGCGGTGATTTAAAACATGAATTTGCAACAATTCATGATATATGACATCACCGCGCATTACAAACAGACCCAACAGACTAACCAGAAGTCGCGACCAAACTCCATTCTTCGTTTGGTACATAGTCGCTAGTGCCGATCATACCGTCTGAGCCTAGATTTCAGGTGAGAGCATAAGAAATGATAAATCGATAACGTACGTAAACCGTACGAGCAAAAAAAGCGCCTTGAAGGAGTGCTTTTTAGTTGTTAGGTAAAGCCATGCTTCGCTATGCTATAGTGATGTCAAGATTATGTTTTATCTCTTTACGGACAGCAGTGTGGTTATTGCACTAAAAATCTGTCCTCGCAAAGTGAGCTGGATGAAGATGTCAGGAAACAGAGCAGAAAATAGAAAGTTCGGAAAGAAAACATGGACCTGAGACGCATGCTTTTACATTAAGACGATACGGGATTCTGGCGAAATTTGTTTTTCCGCCAGATATGGCAAGCAGAAACGCAAGGGCCAATGTGCAGAAGTGGCGGGGCGTTTGATAAGCATTTAGCAATAGAGCCTAGGTGGGTCATTGGCGCCGTCCGTCCAACCCCCAAATTGAGCCGCCCACCGTCCTCCGTCCAACCCACCACCTGATACGCTAGATGTTAAGCCGTTGTTTGAAAAGTCGTAGGGGAATATTTAGCGGAATTCAATTGCGAAAATCAACATCAAAGCCTATGTTACGACCATTTCGAGAACGTTGTCATCATTTTCCAGTGAGAAGAAAAAATTTTAAGATAGGAAGCAAAAAGGAAAAACAGAAAAATAGAAAAATAGGAAACTAGAAAAAATCAGTTTTCATTGCTGACGCTTTGAGTGTTTGGTTGATGGCACAACGCCACAGCTTGCGTGACTGGGTTCAAACACGGTGTAGCGGCAATTTTCGCCATGCCCCTGGTTCGTAAGCGACTAACGAAGAGGAATTTCTAATTTTGTAAGTTCTTTGGAGTATTTTCCTTCTTCTTTTCATTACCCTTCGATCAACTTAGCACCCAGCTCTTCACACTCGAGACAGGTGAGCCTTTCGTTTTATCCCGGAGTTTGCCTTTAAGACGATACATTGAACAGTGCGGCAAGGCAGAGAAGCACTCACTACGAGCACCAATGTTGCTAACTTTGGAGATCGTAGATTAGGACTGTTGGGCTGCAACCCCAATGGACAACATCTCAGAGCCAATGGAGAAGAAACTGAGTTTGCATCGTCTTTCGTGTATTTGCCAACTCCTACGTATTCCTCAGGATCGTGAACAAGAAATCAATCGTAGAATCGGTACTGAGTGGAAAATCAGCTGAAGAGTCCGAACTCTACTAAGAAACCGAATGACGCTGCTCCGGACCAAACGACGATTCTTTCACATGGGTGTGATACCCACGCTACAGCATGAATGCGAAACGTGGGCCCAAATTAAAACAGCAGAAGATCGTATAAGAAAATGTCAACGACGGATGAAGCGCCAAATGTTAGGATCTCGATTTCGTAAAAGGGTATTGAACACAGCTACGCATGCAAGGATTTGATGTCTTGGCCCTAGACACTGGACTTGACTGATAGCTGTCAGGAAACGAGAAAACAAATGCAACTTGGCTAAAGATGTGACACAACACAGACTAATTTGGCCGTGCTCATGAAATAGATGATTGAATCACTCAGTCGACAGAACTATGAGAGACGGCAACATGCGTTCTGTCACCTCTTCCGCTTGGTACGCACGGGCTACATGGTCACGAGCAGACAGGGCCGTGCGACGTCGCGCCGCTTTGTAGTCCACAGATTCATGATGTATGCCGCGCTTCTTTTCGCACTTGGTATAACGTGGTGAACGCGTACAATTCCAAAAGGCGCGACATCGCATTCTGTATCGTTGCGCCATACCAGGGTTTCCTCGTGAGGCTACTACGTCAACTCACTGGAGATATGGGTTGTGCCAATTTACTTATATCAAGCACTATTTGAATCGCTTACTCAGTCCTATGCAGTGCCATCGATTCCTCAAATGAGCCTTTAGCTTCTCTAAGGACCATTAATTGGTATAATTTACAACATTTACAGTCCCAGGGGCCTGCAAGAGTACCACAAACATGTCAGTTCTTTTTTTGCTGTATCTCGTCTATAAAGGTAAATAATCAGTGCGTTAACCATGAATATGGCATCCATTTTTGACATAGGCGCCAAATTGGCGCCAATAATGAGCAAAGTATGCAAGAATGGCGCCAAGGGATGGCGTCGTGACCAGGTGAATGATCAACCCCTACCCAAAGGTTTACAACGAACCAGGTGAAAGTAGGTGTTACACACAAAGGCTAAAATTCAAGACGAGCAATAGCACTTGCCATTAAGAGGCATTGTCATGTCATGTCAATAATATACGACCATAAGAATCACTACCCCATAGACTATATTCGGCTGCTACTGTAGTTTGGAGGGGGGGGGGGGGACCACGCGCGGCGTCAACCCGCTCTGTTGGTCTCGCTTCTCTAAGGCTAGTCCATGAGCAGTTACTATTTCGCGCCACCCACGTGCAGTTTCGAAATACGTCTGCCAGCTACAGCCGTGGAGGAGCAGAGGCGCTGCCCGCCGCGGTCCCCCCCCCAACTAAGTTAGCGCCCATAATTCTAATATAGCCTCTAGAGATTTGGGGTTGCAATAATTGAGTAGCGTCAATTTAAGGTACCCGACAGGAGGCCCTGCTCGGGGAGAACGAGACGAGCAGACGCAGGCGGGTCAGCGGACGAGTCGCAGCGCGTATTGTGCGATGTGTACAATAACACATTCTATTTAACTTGACGCAAATCGCTACAGTACGCGCTGCGACTCGTCCGCTGACCCGTCTGCGTCTCTGCCTTCTCGCCCCGCGACGGGCCTCCTGTCGGGTGCCCGTGAAATTATCAATCGTGGAAGTTGTGCAGACTAAAAACAAATGCGTGCTGCAACAACACTGAAGCGTGCTAACATTCATGCATCTCCAATTACTGCTGAACAATAGTCGTAGTTGCGTACCAGACGTTCCCATGAGACTCCATCCTTCACTGGGTAGGAAGTTTGTTGTACCAACGGCGCTCTCCAGAGAGTGATAGTCGATGTCGTGATTATCAGAGGTCCAACTTCCAAATATCATATGACACTCTTGAGAGTCAAAAGGAAAGAACTGCAACGGCAATGCTGTAAGGCTAGAGGCAACTTTTACACTACTAAATTATACCTGTAAGTAGAGTCTACAGTGAAACTTGTAAATAGCTGGGTACAGAAACTCCACATATGATCGACGATTTTCGTACTGTGTGGTGACCTTTGCATATAACAGTCTCCGTTGATCATCGTCTTTCATCACCAATCTGCAGAAAATCAAGCTCAATCGATATATT
The DNA here is from genome assembly GCA_036418205.1 of Ostertagia ostertagi. Classification (NCBI taxonomy): domain Eukaryota; kingdom Metazoa; phylum Nematoda; class Chromadorea; order Rhabditida; family Trichostrongylidae; genus Ostertagia; species Ostertagia ostertagi. Next base: position 1,656 of record MU883917.1, on the reverse strand, counting down.
GATCGCGGATTGCGATAACTTACGTGTTGTAGAGCGTGGTGTCCGGTATCCAAATTGTACTGTGATGCATCTTCACCTCTGTGATATTATCATATTTGGCAGGATCCCAAAAGATAAATTCGTCATACCAACGTTCAATCACCCAAGCTGATATGCTCACGTATTGTTGACGTTCATTCTGCAAAGGGAGGTTCTGAGGTGAAAACAAGATGGATGCGATGTATTGACGATGCGCAAAGAAGCCTCCCAGTGCTCTAGCAAAGTCACATCCGCGCCGCAACACGCCCACCTTCTCGCCGTCTGAATCTAGCCGTTTAGCAGAGAGAGAGAGAGCGTTAGCGTTGAAGAGGGCTGCACCATGAGAGTCGCATCAATGCGGAAATAAACGGGTAGAGAAAGAGTCCCATGCCTTTCGGTTCTGTGCCTTTTTTCATAGTATTTTCACTATCCCGTACCAGGCCACTTCTACCCCTGAACTCTGATGAGCCCTTTCCATCGTGTACTCCTCCTTCAGATAGTTTCCTGAACACATTCTGAGGGCAATACATACCTAAAAGGGCCTGAGATTATCGAGGATTAGGCTGGTCAAGGCAAGGTTGTTGCGGGGAGAAGGCAGCTGGGGATTGAGGAGGAGGAATTTTGAAGGTCAGTCCGCCGCGCCTAAGGTGAGGTTTGAACAATTGAATATAAATAGAATATCTTGGTGAATATATCTGCCGTGGAGGGAGGTAGGAAGGGTCGTAAAAGAGGTCAAAAGAGGGGAGGTTAAAGGTGAGGTGCATGCAAAAATACATTAAACATTTCAACATTCCTGATAATGTGAAGTTTAAGCTCTTTAACCGTTTTTTTGTGAATGATGGATGGTCCGTAAAGGAACTATGCTCGTTCAAAAAGTGATGAGGTTTGCTACTCCGAATTAGTACTTACAGTGAGTGAAGAGGGCCCGAGAGAATCCATACCTTTCTACAGTTCAAATGAAAGGTGGTGATCACGACGGTAGGAGGGCGGTGCGGTTTTGGTGTCGTCATCGAACGTGATTGGTGGAAGGGCGCAAAGAGGCGGTGCCGATCCCGCTCTCATTGCGCTATGAGAGGAATTGTTTACCAATAACGTTCAGTGACGTCATCGAAACCATGCCGCCCTCCAGCCATCGTGATCACTTCCTTTGAAGGACTGTTGTATTACATTGCGCAAAAAGTGGTAATTAGCAGAGCATGAGCGCAAAAATATCCATTCAGAGTGGACCGTAAAGTTGTTCGAACAAAGAACGAAGTAGGCGCTCGCGGCCTCAAGAAGGATAAAAACAGGGCTGTGGTAGGTGACACTAGAGCTAAGCCCAGAAGAATGGGGAAACGTCAGGGAAAACAAAAATTGCTCGCATCCACACCCAGGATCCTTGCCCCTCCTTAAGGCTTAGTCCCATCTACTGTGGTCTAGTGACTCAAGCACTTCAGTGACCCCGGACGTGCGAGCCGCAAAGTATTTCGTAATGAATTTTATTGACTTACAAGCTCTATAACTTGGTAGAGCTCCATTTTGAATCTGACGTCAACAGGGTCACCGACCCGACGCTTCGGCCGTACGATGTCCGGACCACGCATTCGAATCAAAGACGCCATCAGTCGTTGAGATATAGTAGGAGAGAAATCTTAAAAG
>MU883914.1:0-10575 GCA_036418205.1 Ostertagia ostertagi | reverse complement strand
CTACCCCTTCCAAGGCAATTTATGCACTGTCTACAAAAGAATACTAGCTAGCCCCGCCCACAGGGAGAAATCGAGACCTCCGCCTCTAAAAGATCTTCCAAGATTCATCGGTATGCATGCCCTAACATTGATATTGTAGTTAATTACTCCTGCACTACGGGCGGAGTGATATAGCGGGAAGTGGTACGCTTTAGCACCCGTGCCTTCCGGGGATCGGATCTGGATCGTGCGTCGTCAGGGAAAACCATGCCTTCCAGCCCTTCCTTTGATTGGTACCAGACTTGTCTGGGAGGATAAAAACACTGACTTGTACATCGGCTGGCCCCGCAAGTCATTGTATAGGCCACATCGCATTCAAACGCCACTACGAATGTACAAATGGAAGTAGAATGCGTGCCGCATCCCAAAAGGGATTGATCAACGGCAAATGCTTTATCCTTTTCAGAATTCTACGAATTCCCCGAATAACACAAACACTGTACTTCAATTGGAACAAATATGGGGTCAGGAAACTAGTGAAGATAGAATTGTGAGGAAGAATCTGTTCCACAAAACTAACACTGGAATATTCACTATGGACTACTAGTGCACACATATGGAAAATGTGCCGTGACGTGCTGCGCACCGAGACGCGGAGCGATTTCTATGCTAGATAGACTAATATATCGAAAAACAACTACTAGTCGACTACACTATAACGTAAAGAAAGTAAAAAAAATAATGGTAAGACGTGGGAAATATTCAGTAAATGCGGACGAGAAAAGCCACATCGAAATGTGTCCCAGCGCCCGGAATCCCTGCAAAACGAATACTTTCAGCCTTTGTCTTTACCTAAGCAAACTAATAGCTACAGTCATTCAGCACCTCCATACAAGATTCATAGTTAGTGATCTTGGTTTCCGGTCACAAAAAAGCAATCGATAATGGGTGAAGAGACACGAGTCGGAGAAACCACGGATTCTCCAAAAAGGATCAATAAATAGATGGAAATAGACGGCAATTTTCCCTGCATAAAAATGTGAACAATACAGCGGCTTTAACACATTAACGACAGCGCGATGCGGTTACGCGCTACGTTTTCTCACGGTGGAGGCTCGTTTCTCTTTTATAGATCAGGAATTTTGAATGATTCACAATAGCGATATGCTTCATCGGATTCGGAAAATTGCCTACTCGTTACCAACAACGGAATTGTTGTAGGGGTAAAGATTGTTAATGAAAAAATAATAAAAGAAAGATGCTGGCATGATCGCAGCTGTCGTTAATGTGCTAATAAGTTTTTGAAAGATTAACGGAAACCAGAAAGCGTGACAGCCAGCTTAATTGACACTCGTCATTACTTCCTGTTTAAAGTCTTAATAAAAAAAATCCGAGCAACTGACGAAAGACTTATGGATAAATACAAATAAAGAGAAAAAAAGAAAAAAAAAATGAAATCAATAAAACTGACCGCTGGTTGCACCGGTGACAACCCATAACGATCCTCGTAGTACTGACGATTACGAAGCGGATCGCGCACTCCAGCGAGACTCATCACCGTCTCGCACTCGCCTCACCGGTGGCAACTCTGTGACAAATCATCAAATTCAACTATCGATCGGTTGAAATCGATCAATGGGGATCAATAACTGGAAAGTAACGATAGGCCACATAACCTCAAATAAAAAAATGATTTACACTGAACATTTCATTGGTTTTACTGGTATCATAACTTTAAAGAAACTCCTAGACATTGGATCCTTAAACACAAGATCCACAGCGGTATTTAATCATTGCTAATCAATAATTACAGAACAATATCGATCGGTTACAGTTGAGGTGTGCAGCTTTACACCGTTACAAAAGCGAACACAACACTGTGTAATCACAGCCTATTATCACAGCTCATTGCTATGTTGCCCTCGTAAAAAAATTAACATTGGAAAATCGATCGGATCAATAACAAAGCTGGACAGAAATCGATATCGTTTCAGTAAACTGCGACGCTTGATGAGCAACTTGCACGATGTTGTTACATCGTGAATCCGTCTAAAGAGCGCCTACAAAATCAAAAAGCTCACATTCCTCATAACCCATTCACAAATAAATACATTTCGTAATTTTATAATCTAGAAATTAGGCATTCCAAAACAAAGTAGAATGAAGGCAAATGAGATTCATCACAGAATCCCTGCAAATTATTGATTGGTTAGATCGCGCAACAGCATGAACCAATCAATAGGACATAATGAAAAGCTTCGTTGGAAAGCCTAGAGGTTTAGCTCTGCCCCGTGACCACGACACTCGGCTAAATGACCTGGTCTATATAAAAAAAATTTGATTTCTCAAGACAAAGCATCCAGGGATGAAGTCGGTCATGTCCAGAGGCATTATTGTTTGCTTCTGTCGCACGCCGCAACTACGAAGAAGTATCTAAGAAACTTTATAACCCTCCCTAATCCCTTTAGCGGCACGTCGTCACGGTTGAAGCACCACTCTGGCTCCTCCATTTTTTGAAACTATACAAGTTTTCAGGTAACCCGCAACATAGGAACTGGTAAGAATTATTGGCTGTAGATGACCAGATATGGGAAAAGCGGTGGTCATTCCAGCAAACTTCGATGTGAATCACTTTGACGACGCAGACGAGAAGACGAATCTAGACGACTCGACTCGACAGGCAGAAGCGATACACGTTCTTCATTTATAGTACCTGCCAGCAGACGGCCGCCTGGAACTGATCATTACAGCAACCAATAAAGCTAACAAATTGCAAGCAAATTTGTAGTATACTGGAGAGACTAATTTGAGAAACCACTTCTTGAGCTCGTTTTAAAATGACAGAGAGTCCGACGACATCAGTCTCAGAAATATCCAGAACTGATCAAATATTAGCTCACAACACCTCTCTGTTGATTCCCAACACAACGTAACACCACTTCTAGACAAAGATGGGGTAATGGTAGGAGACGCTGCTGCCATACGCGTAGCTCAGTAGACTAAACCTTGGATCAAAACCCGACCTGGCCATCCACATTCTCTGTACTTCCTGGTTAGCTAAGTGGCAGATTTATTTGTGAAGATAAAAGATGAAAAGTTGTCAAACAAATACGCATTCAAAAGCCAATGTGTCACAAGTTTAAGTTGAATGTATTTCGCAACCAAAAACTTATTGCTCGACGCTGAGCGCCTTTTATCGTTCAGCAACACTTCTAGCTCCCTATCGATAAACAAGTTCGGCACTTTTGAATGTCCCTAGATTGAATGTCCCTAGAGCGAAACCAATTCTCGTTTCTAAGCTTTTGAGCGAATGCTTCATTAGGTGCTCGTACGGTACGACTTCTTCGTTTGAAGTAAGCTCATAACGCCGCATTAAAGGATAAAAGGATAAAGCATTTGCCGTTGATCAATCCCTTTTTGGGATGCGGCACGCATTCTACTTCCATTTGTACATTCGTAGTGGCGTTTGAATGCGATGTGGCCTATACAATGACTTGCGGGGGCCAGCCGATGTACAAGTCAGTGTTTTTATCCTCCCAGACAAGTCCAATTAACCGACCCCGGAGGGATGGAAGGCTTGGTTGGCCCGGGCGACTCACGACCCAGGATTTGATCCCCGGACCGCTCGCGTGGTAAGCGTGCCACTTGCCACTACACCACTTCCGCCGTTAACGCGCGTTAGAAGAAGAAAATTAAGTCGTTGCCCCCCCCGAGTATTTGAAATTCAATCGTAATACGAAGATTTGAAATATAGTTCATCCGAGTCTAATTGAATTTGAGGCGGCCAAAGGGAGGAAGAATTACGGGAGTTCAACGTCCTCTTTCCAGTATCCTTCCTTCCAATTTTGATAGCAATAAATCAATTGAAGCTCCACTCTACTCGCCTTTTTTGGGTCACCGTCAATAAGTAACCTAGGATTCTCTGTCTGCACAGTTCTTGAACAAATTCCGAATGATCTCTTTTCTATCAGACCTCAAATTAGTATAATTCCCTTAATAACATTAGAGTCTTAGGTGATTATTTTTACGCCCGCCCCTACCTAAAAATGTGACAATGGAACATACTATTCTATGACCTATAGATTACACCACACTCACAAGCACTTCACAGTTATCAACGATACTGAAAGCATTTAATAATGCACCCACCTGTCGCTTCATAACTACCTCTATCCATAAGGTGGACACCACTAGGCAGCATTTCGAAAATCATTTCCAAACTTTTAACACATTCACGCCGATGGCCGCCCATATGGGCTGCCAACAACATGCGCTCGATGGCAGCCCATATGGGCTGCCAACTGATAATCGCTTGCCAGGCGCTAGGAATGGACAGATAGGTGGGCAAACCTCGTAAAGTGAAAATGCTTTTAAATTCCTTCACGGGGAAAGTGAATAGAAAAAAGACGAAAGTGAATAAATGCTCTCTTTTCGTAACCACTATTTGTCGTTCTGATCGAAATCCTACTGTTATATGTTTAGATAATCTTTACGCATTGGACATTGCAGAAATTATTTTGTGACATTCATGTTTTTGTTCATTTACAAAACAAAATCTGCGGTTATGTGGTGAGGCGGCGGCGCCCACAAAATCGCGTCCGTCCCACGCGACCGAAAAGTGGAAAAGGGGCGTCGTCGTGAATGTGTTAAAGAACTCAAAACTCTCTAACGTCACTTTCATGATGCGATTTTTTGTTCTATCCTGCCTCCATTTTATTCAAATTTATATAACATAGGTCAGTACACCCATAATAAAAACTGTTCTTACTACAGTACTTTCTTAGCCTGATTTAAATTTCTTTCGAAAAATGATTCTTAAAATAGAGAAATGTTCACTGCAACGACCACCGAAGCAGTAAATGAAGTAGCAATGTAAGGTAAGCTGTTGCTTCGCTTTTATTAATGAGCATAGCGATCTAAAACCCAAAGCACGCTCAGCGCTAAATACACGGCTGGAACTGCTCGAAGCGCTAGGGCCTTCCAAAGTGATCTGGGGCCGGGTGGAGCAAGCTCCAACTCGGGATGAGTCCCTAAAACTTTGTATCTCTGACGCTTCCCCCATTTTTGACCATGAAGTTGCGCGTCCTTGACCAGAGCAGAGACGCTGATCAAGGACCCATCCGCTAGTTGGGGATTGCTGCACCCCCCCTGATGGCGGCTTAATGTGAACGCTACGAGACGGAATACCGTCGCGCACTCAGCCCAGGCCATACGCATGTTTATCACGCAATCAGCGCTAATGTCAAATGGAATTTGCAGACTTGTGGAAGCATTGAATCGCCGCTCTTTCCGTTTCCGAAGGAAGAGAGGGAATACTTATCAATCACTTCACCAGCGCTTTCCTTAGGTTCTTTTTTCACTTTAGGTCACTTCAGCATCCACAATTTCACTATCGCCCACTACTACCCCACTAATTTGATCTGGGGTTGGTGCTTCAAAATCAGGTGTATCAGAAAGGGGGCGGTCCTAGTGACCCGTGCCTGATACACCTGATTTTAGTCTCCTCCGATCAACGTGTAACGACCTTCTCTGATATTTCACGTTCGAAGAAAACATATGTCAACTCCAAAATATCAGCATGTTTCTTGGATTCTTTGATCAACATTTAACGTTAAGCTGACATGCAAGCGCACAGCGATCACTAACAACATTCGTGTATACCTTTCTGCGTTTGTCGACAATGATGAAAGTCTAAAACACCACACTGATATTCTCAATCGCATCCAATCACTAGATTTTCAGACAATATTGTACCTCCATTAACTTTCATATCAAATCGTGAGATGATGGCTGACCACTTGGTTACCTTCTGCAACCTCTCATGTAAAGATTGTGATGTTACAATTCTTCGGTAGCCTCAAAAAAGGCACTAAAAGCTACCCTCTTTTCTAGCTGAACAGGCTTATAATCTTCTGACTATTTTTGTTTCCAAGCAATTCAGAGACATTCATATGAAACCAAGCTTTTGATTCTACAAACTGCAGCGCTGCCGGTTTTTTGCCCAGAACAAATCTTACTTAACAGCTTAGGACTCGAAGCCTATGATTACAGGGTTTTAGCCAACATTTATTCTATAAGGAACTGAAAGGAAGGAGGAAGGAAATCTTCTCAAATGGGAATCATTTCTACGAGACTCTCGAGTGAACATTCATGCCTATAAAATTAAGCGCGACTAGGGCGAAAGCTTGCAGAGGATCAAAATGGGGACTAACCTTAACAAACCCCAAGGATAAGCAAGGATTGGAATTGGCTGGGTTTGAGAGTTTGCGTGTCCTTATTAACAGACTCTCAAACTTCCCAGCAGTTGCTCAGATTGGCAGTTTATGAGGAAAACAGTAGAAGCATAGACATTAAGGAATAGAAAATGAACAATGAAATCAAACAATCGATTATTAACGATGTTATTCAGCAAAAGTTATATACTTCCGTTTCTGCTAATATTGGAAAGAAATAAGCCAAGAAAAACACAATGCCCAACTAAGAATTGACCAGGATAGCTTGAAATTCAATTCTACTCGCTAAAGCTGCTGGGTAAGTCTATTACAAGCACTTCCCACGAACCAAGACCGAGCTTGTCACTCCAAACCTAAACTAACCCATTCACCAGTAGCCATGCATATGGGCTTTCCCTTAAAGGAATCTTCCACGGACCATGGACCAGTGGGCGGGACCGGAAGTTTTTGTGACGAAATGCATGGTAGGTACGGATCCACGTGTCGAACGCACGAACGTGAACAGGATTCACTTCAAACCTTCCCATGAACGTGGATCCGTACCTACCATGCATTTCGTCGCAAAACCACTTCCGGTCCCGCCCACTGGTCCATGGTCCGTGGAAGATTCCTTTAACCTGAGCTGAGTTCTAAGCAAGCATTAGTTCAAAGGCGCTATTGATAATGTCAAGCACTGTAAGTGGAACCAAGACCAGGTTAGAAGACTGATAATCCAACTATACACTAAGCTTACCGTCACTTCCACCAAACTTCGATTGCCGCTTCTTGTTAGAAAGCGCTTTCTGTCCCAAGTGGTGAAGAATGCCTTTAGAAGGACTTGTCGTCGTCGCCGCGTCTACTGCTGGTGCTTCGGCTATTCTGAAATATTCAGATCTACTAGAATTAAGCGAAAATCACACCCTAATCGATTGACATCACCGTGCTCCACAATAAGCTTTCGTGCTTAAGCCCTGCACGCTCAAATAGAGCTTTTTCAATCAAAAGTTCAGAAAATTGCCACATTACACTCACAAATTAATAATCAAAAGATTTTCTAATTTTTTTTTGTAAATATTTACTCGAAACGTAAACGAATGGTTTTTGTTTTGATTCAACCAAACCTGAACAACTTTGGGCACGGAAATACTCAAAATGTCAACACTATAAACATTTTAAAAAGCTATCTCAACAGCTTAGGGCAGATACCAGATCGGCGAAATCGCTCTCGCCAGAAAGCCAGTCATGACCTAGATTTGAAAAATTACACAATCTGTGATAGGAAAGAATTCAGAATTTACAATAAGTGAAAGCGAATAAAATCTCACTCACAAAAATTACCCCCAGGTACCACAACACCCATGAATGAATATTTCAGCATGTCCCGAGAGATGGTTCAAAACCACTCAGGTACCCGAATGCGGAAAAATATGACCTTTAAGGACAACCAGAATCCTGAACAAGACTGGGAAATAACACTTCCACCAGTGGAAAACTGAAGGAACAAAACGGCCCCACAATACAAAACTACAGTGCTGAAACTCCACGAGACTACGTCATTTGATATTTGCGGGACACATCACGGAAAATTTAGCAATTCCGAAAGAGCGAGAGAAAAATGACCGCTGTGGTGGGCCGAGCGTGTATGATTCGACCAATGTTGCTTTCGCATGACTTCATTCAACGACGTCTACGTGCATAAAAAGCCTCGATGAAAAGTACTATAACAGAAGCCCATTTTCCTATTCGGGCGCTATCATGCATTTAGTGCCCTAGTTCCTTTGGATCGACGACAAAAGACAATCCAGCTGAAAGCTGTGCTTCAGGTACCAAGATAGCACGGACACGTGAACGAAGGAATGTTGAGTGGGCCGCCCCACCCCCGGTCACAAATCGCTAGACATTCCAGCACTTCGGATTAAAGCTATTCGATCTGTATGGAGGACAAGTAGTCTTCACGGCCTTAAAGGCACGGTCCACGATCAATAGAGTTCAAAGCACCTCCCCTGTGCAAAAAGGGCAGAACGAATAATGTCCTGCAATGCACGTAAGGATGTCAAAATCCCATTAATTAATCACCAAAAAGAATCAGCTGATACCGGGTGTTATGAATTGCAAGCCGGAGCCTTGTGAAAGCGCACAGAGAGTAAGGGGAATAAAAAATAACTCTCAAAATGACAAAAAGCTGGTCATCAATGGAATTCCAGAGCATCTTCTCTCGAATGGTCTAGACATACCCACGCACTTATCCCTGTGACACTTTTTCAGAACGTTTCTCACATTTCTTCTGCGCTGAATAGCTTTTAAAATGTTCTTTGAATTCTCACGTTGCACCCTCTGAAAAAAAAACATAGCAAAACGACGGAATGCATCATAGAACTTCCTGTTGGCGTATTAATAGAACGCCATTCATTCCTTTTCACGACTGTGATGATTGCATACGAATGACTAGATTATTTATGAGTCATAACTTCCCATCATAGAAAGAAAAGAGACGAAAGATAACGAGGGAAAAGAATAAGGCAAAGCAAAAAGATAACGTGAGCACATCTCATTGTTCATGGCTCGTGTCCAAGGCATTTTCCTCTGAGGCGCTCATTTCAGAAAAGGAAGAAGAGAAATTGGATTGGACACTGCCCACCACCTCCCATGCCATAAATAGGAATTGCCTAGACGCTTTCTGAAGCTGCAGTTCTGCATGCAACGAGTAAAGACTACCAACGGATAAAAGTTCATACTGAATAAAACTTGAAAAACGCTAAACTTAACAAAAAAAGAGAAGATTGGTGCCATCATAGCAGAAAATTATGAGAGAGGAAGTTCTTGAAGAAAATAACAAACTTCTTAATCTTGCTAGAAAAATGAAATTGCTAGTTTCTCAAGAAAGTTGAAGCATGAAGTACAAAACCATAGCATACCTTCACCAGCTTCTTTCTAGTACTACCACGCGTTCTCTCACTGCTGCTCAAAACCTTGCTGCTCAAAGTCGTAGAGGATTTAGATACATGCCCAGGTTTGACCAATATTATGGCTTCCGAGTTCAGCTGATGTACAAACTCGTGCGTTCGTCTAGCTAGACGAACGAGTCATTAACTGTCGGATCATTTGAGTTCGAGAAGGTCCGAGTGTATGAGCAGTAATTGGCCAAGGAATGCAAGGGGTAAGCTTCGCCGCTTGCCAGTTTACCGCCTTCACTCTCAGAAATAATGACTGGTCAGAATTCATATCTGCAAGCGATGTTTCAGAACTGGTTGCCCCAACCAGGACTGCTGGAACAGCCGGCTCCAATCAAGCTATCAATCACTTGAGATACCATGTTGAGCCAATGTTTTTCTGGTATCATCCTGTAGTTTCAATCCAGAATGACACATCGAAAGGGTGGGACGGGCAAAAACGCAGTAGATTGAGTACATTTATAAACCAGTTGTCTACCAGGAATTAGTACATCAATTTCGCTGAAATCCACCTCATATAAGGGTTGAGAATTGCATCGAAGAGTTTTAAAAGAAACATGATGCGTTCAAGTCCCAATTGATGACACTAGGACTATTTCGCGGCAAAACTACACCAATAGGACAAATTTTATGCAAGGTGAAAAATTTCACGGCAAATGCTGATACGTTGCCTGTGTACTCCTAGACGTCGTAAACTCCGTCTATGTTCTAAACTAATTTAGGCCCTGAATCCCTTGAACTGTTCCACGTCCCTCTACGGGAAAAAAACCACTCAACGTGCCATGAGGGTTATTTTGGCACAAAACATGAAGTGATTTCATGTGCACTTTGAGGAGAGAAAGCAAAGCTTTCTGCGATCGAGACGCGTCCAAGACCGTAAAGACATTTAAAAGCGATTTGGTCTTTATATTCATGTGCTGTCAGCCAATGTGAAGTGAGCGTTTTTTTTTCGCTCTAGACCGAGACTTTCTTCATACTTTAAAAAATCCTAATCTGCCTTCATTGAGTTTTCTGTGAATAGGTTGCAGGTGTAGAGCAGTGGTAAGTGGCGTCACTCTACACCAACACGGTTAGAAGATTGACTCTCTGAGGTCGACTTTCGCGAAAATAAACTAGTTCTCCACCACTCTTGTTGGTTTACACATGAGCGACAGCTCGTTGTGCAAGTGCCTCGACATCTTTTTCGAAGAGCTGTTCTTTTTTTAATCACTATAGGTCCTAGAAGGGTTTGTAGGAGACGCCAGGTTTCTCAGTGGTACGCCCATGGCGAAAAAAGCAGAGAAATCCGTCAAGAAAACGCAAAATGAGACCCCTTGATTTGGCCGTTGGTTTTCGCTCATGAACAGGCAGTGGCTAAGACGACGAACGTATGGACGAGTTCACCGCAACGCATTGGTAGGACCATTTCAATATATGCTCCAGTTGAGGAGCTC